>MU668365.1:0-62642 GCA_026770625.1 Nicotiana glauca
GAATTTGAAATCAAGATGCCCAACTAGTATTTGATAAAATGCTCAAATGAGCTAGAATTATGAATATCTTCCTAAATTGTGTTCAATTTTGCTATGTCTAAAAATATATTGAAGTTGCTAGAATTTTTGGAATATCGTAGTAATTAAAGGAAAGCTCTAGAAAGGTATGTATGGCTAAAACCCGCCCTTTTATTAGAAATTGAGCTCCGTTATCATTCACGAAAGTATGGTAAGAGTTGGATTGGTTAGTGTATTGATTGTTATTACGTATTAATTGAATTGCAATTATCTATACATATACGTGAAGGATGTGCCTCAATATGAATAATGTACCATTCTTGATAAATAGAAAAGGATGAAAAAGTACAATTATGTGTTGAAATACTTGGGCTATAAGCCGACATCGAAACAAAGAATTATTCATGCTAGTTATGTGCTCACTTACCTGTGATTACAACTTGAATTATTTTGTAGTATATGTGTCTATGATCACAACTTGTTAAATGAATATTGAAAAGAGAAACGATGTGATAATGGTGGCCTTGGGTGCCAAGGAATTGATATGATATGTCTTAAATAAAGATTCAGAGGTGTTGACTAATAAGAAATGAGTAATGCCTAGGCAAGGGGACCTAGCCAATCGGGTCGTGATCGGACACCATGCTGCACACATAGTGGTAATATGCTGGTATTGAATTCTGAATAAGGGGAAATGAAATATTTATTGAGAGTAATGCCTCCGATGAGGTGACCTAGCCGATCGGGTCGTGACTGGACTCCGCTTAAGATGGCGGTGGTATTGAGAACAGTGGTGAACATGTGACGGAAATGCCCTAATCTATGTTTTGGAAATTGTATGAACGGTTATATGAATTGAATCCTTAATATACCCATGTTATTTACTTGTACTTGTTTGATAGTTCTTTCTAGTAAAATGTTGTTTAGTTATACATACCAGTACAATTCAAATGAACTAACGTCCCTCTTGTCGGGGGCGCTACATTCGTGTTAGGATTGTAGGTGGTTCTATAGTAGGTACTCCAGACCACCGACAGTAGCACCTCCTCTACTTTCTGTCAGCTATATTGGTGAGCCCCTTTCCTCTGGGGGCCTTGTGTGGCTCATGTCACTTTTATTCCGTAGTCTATTTTGGTATTTGTGTATGGTATAGCCGGAGCCTTGTTCCCGACATTTCCATATTATTCTTTATTTGTATTTAGCGGCTCCGTGGATAGGTTGTGGGTAGTGTCGGGTATTGGAAATTAAAATATAAATATTGATGTTTGGCAATGATGTATATAACTTGTAATAATTTTAAAGTGGTGAATGAAGTTGTTAATGAAAATGAAATGGAAATCGTTAATTATATGTTGATAGAATTTGATTAATGGAGTCCATCTCCTATTTATTCATGAGTTAGTTTGTCTGGAATGAGACCTAACAGGCTTGCTCGGTCGGGTTTACTCGGTTGAGGGCCGATCGTGCTCCTCGGATTTTGGGGCGTGACATGGGAGCAGTTGGGGCTTTTGTTGTGGGAGCTCTGTGTTTCTTTGGGTCATAGCTTGCCCCAACCTTTTTCAGTAGATCAACCAAGGTTTCTTCTGTAGATGAAACAGGCTTATCTCTTTGCTTGCTCTGATGAACCAACCCATCAGCAGCTTCCCCAGAATCACTTCCCCCTAACTTCATGCCACTCTCTTCTAATCTCTCTTGTGCAACCCCACATATAGCAAGAACTGCTCCCTTCCCATTTCCCCTCTCTTCACAACATGCACCCTCTCTCTCTTTTTCTTTTTCAAAATTCTTTTTACCTCCACTCCTACGTATCTCAGGCACTTCAACATCCCTAATGGGACCAACCAGAACAAATCTAGTCTCTATGTTTTCAATCCCAGATAAAATTACCTCAGTATAGGATTCTTGAGTCTTCTTAGAGTTAGAAGACCCATGTCATTCCCCCTCAATCGCTAATTGATAGGATTCATACTCAAAGCTGGAGTTGGAATTTGGAGCTTGGCTTTGCTTCATTTGGCTTGCTTTTAACCTTTCCTTTAAAGGCTTTCTCAAAGCCCTAGATGCTACAATCTTACGAGCAAGCATTTTCTGCCTTGGTAGCCTAGGTTTTGGAGATATACTGGGGGGAGTAGATGAGGATGAATTTGAGGGAGATGGTGGTGGAGGAGTTCCAGGATCTTCTTGTGGGTTAGACATGATGGTCGATTTCTTGAAAGAATTTGGAAATTTTGGAGAAGATGGCAATTTGAAGTGAAGAAGAGTTTTTTTTTTTACGATTTAGGAATTATGATAAAGACTGGAGAGATGGTGTGTATTTAAAGAGAATTAGACATTTAATAAGTAATGGTAGCTTTTTCCAGGGTCAAATAGGAGTCTACTCAAACTGAATTCCAGAATTTTAATGATCGATTTGTTTTCCCTAGATATTAGGCAAAAATTACGGTTTAGAGTTCTAGATGGACAGAACTGGTTCAATGCCAACGGATAGAATTTTCTAGGAATTTGACAAGTATTGGACTTCTGCTCATGATTGAAACGTTAATCTTTCTAGTTGTACATAGTATAGAAAACATACTAGAGCTTTCATATAAGCCTATATTGATGAACCAGATTCTTCATTTAGAACTCTCTTGAATATGCCTCAAATGCCATAATAGAGAAAATATTGTAAGAGATCAGTGATTCGTATAAACATATGTCTCAGGAATATACTAATTAAAGTATGAAGCTGGGTAAAAATTAATCTAGAAATTTACACAAGTTCAGAATTCCTAGCCAAACATTTTTTTGTCATTTTTTAATTTTTTTTATTGTGCATTCTGAACTGGACCTATTAGGTGATCTTAATCATCCCTAATTCCAACATGTTCCTCTCAAAGTTTTCTCTACTTAGTGCTTTAGTGAAGATGTCAGCAATTTGTTTATCAGTAGCACAGAATTCTATGGAGATCAATCATTTCTCATAGTTATCTCTTAAGAAGTGGTGCCTAACATCTATGTGCTTAGTCCTCTTATGATGAACAGGGTTCTTTGTTATACATATAGCACTAGTGTTATCACAGAATATAGGAATGCAACCAACTTCAATGCCAAAATCTACCAGCTGCTATTTCATCCATAGCAATTAAGCACAACAATAAGCAGCAGCAACATACTCAGCTTTAGCAGTAGATAAGGCCACTGAATTTTGCTTCTTAGTAGCCCATGACACAAGACATGAACCAAGGAAGTGTGCCATACGTGAGGTGCTCTTCCTATCAACTAGGAAACCTACATAATCAGCATCAGCATATCCTACTGGATTGAAATTACTAACTTTGGGGTACCAAAGGTACAGATCAGTGGTGACTTTCAAATATCTTAGTATCCTCTTGACAGCAGTGAAGTGAGACTCTTTTGGATTGTCCTGAAAACGAGCACAAAGCCCTACACTAAAAATAATGTCAGGTCTACTGGCAGTAAGATACAAGAGTGAACCAATCATACCCCTATACAACTTTTGATCAACTGATGAACCAGGTTCATCAATGTCTAATTTAGTGGCAGTTGCAATGGGTGTGTCTATTACTTTTTATTCTTCCATTTTAAACTTTTTGATTAGCTCTTTTGCACACTTTTGCTAATGGATCATGGTTCCATTGGGACTTTGTTTGATATATAAGCCTAAGAAGAAGTTAAGCTCACCCGTCATACTCATTTCAAACTCACTCCCTATTAGTTTTACAAAGTCCTTACTTAGCTTATCAATGGTGTCTCCAAAGATTATGTCATCAACATATATGTGTACCACAAGGAGAACCTTACCTTTTTTTCTTAAGAATAAGGTACTATCAATTTTACCTCTTTTGTAACCATGTTCAAGAAAAAATTTGGATAGTCGTTCAGACCATGCTCTTGGGGCTTGCTTGAGTCCATAGAGAGCCTTGTCTAACTTGTACACATGCTCCGGAAATTCCTTGCTCTCAAACCCTGGAGGTTGTTTCACAAATACTTCTTCTTTCAGGTAGCCATTCAGGAAGGCACTTTTGACATCCATCTGATGAAGAGTGAATTCCATGTGTGCAGAAAAGATATGAGGAGTCTGATTGCCTCTAGTCTTGCAACTGGAGCAAAAGTGTCATCATAATATATGCCCTCCTCTTAGCTGTAAGCTTGGACCACCAGTCTTGCCTTGTTTCTTGTAACTGTTCTATCTTCATCAAGTTTGCTTCTAAAGACCCATTTTGTACCAATAACTGATCTATCCTTGGGTCTTGGAACTAGATGCCAAACTTGACTTCTCTCAAACTGATTGAGTTCATCTTTCATTGCATTGAACAATATGCATCCTGCAAAGCCTCAACAACATTTTTAGGTTCAATAAGAGATAAAAAGGCATCAAAAGCACATAGATTCTTTAATTGTAATCTAGTTTTGACTCCAGATGTTGGATCAGTGATACTTTTCTCAATAGGATGAGAACTTTGATGCTTGTGAGGTTTCACAACCAACTGTTTCCTACTAGATACTTCTCCAATGTTCTGTTGCTGAGGAACAGGGTCATGAATAGGTTCTTTTAGGGGATTTATTTCAATTCCTCTTTGATTAGTTCCCCCGTCAGGTTTCCCTGAATAGAAGAACATGTTCCTTCTTTTGGTGCTACTTTGACTTGTGTTGAGGCTTCAGTCGAATCCTTTATCAATCAAATGGCTTCATCTTCATGTTCCTGTCTCTCAGAAAGAATGTTAGTTTCATCAAATACTACATGCACACTTTCTTCTACACACAAAGTTCTTTTATTGAACACTTTATATGCTTTGCTATGTGAAGAATATCCCAAGAATAATCCCTTATCACTTCTGGGATCAAACTTACCTAGAGAGTTTTTTCCATTTTTGTTCACAAAACACTTACATCCAAATGCCCTAAGATGGGATATATTTGGTTTTCTCCCTTTAAGTAACTCATAGGGAGTCTTCTCTACAAGAGGTCTAGTCATGCATCTATTGATAATGTAACATCCAATGTTTACAACCTCTACCCAGAAGCTATGGGGCAGCTTACTAGAAAGAAGCATAGTCCTAGCCATGTCTTCAAGAGTCCTGTTCTTTTTTTCAACTACTCCATTTTGTTGAGGAGTCCTAGGGGCAGACAAGTTTTGATCTATACCATTTTCATCACAGAATTCAGTAAACTTAGCATTTTCAAATTCAGTTCCATGATCAGACCTGATGGATGCAAGTTGATTTCCTAATTATTTCTGAGTTTTTCTAACAAAAGCAGTAAACATGTCAAATGCTTCATCTTTAGATGTTAGAAATAGTACACAGGTAAATCTAGAATAATCATCAAGAAGTACCATTACATATTTCTTTCCACCTCTACTCATGGTTCTCATTGGATCACAAAGATCCATATGGACCAGTTCCAACGACTTGGTTGTGCTTACCATTTTCTTGCTTTTGAAGGATGATCTTACTTGTTTCCCTCTTTGCACAACAGGCCGGGGGAGGCAATGAGACCCTTATTGCCCTCGCACCTAAGCAGGTAGTGTAGGGACTACAGACGCCGGAGGCACCCCCAACTCAGTCGGTTGCACCAGCGCAGGAGTTCAGGGTTCCAGTTATACCGGACGATGAGCAGCGGTGTCTTGAGAGGTTTGGTAGAGTCCAGCCTCCATCATTCAGTAGTGCTGAGGGCGAGGATGCCCAAGGTTTTCTGGACAAGTGTCAACGGATGCTCCGTACAACAGGGATTCTTGAGTCTAGTGGTATGGCATTCACCACCTTTCAGCTTTTTGGGGCTTCCTTCACTTAGTGGGAGGCGTATGAGAGACGTAGGCCGGTTGGTGCAGCGCCCCTTACATGGCAGCAGTTCTCCACTATCTTCTTGGAGAAATATATACCGCAGTCCCGCAGAGAGGAGCTGCGTAGATAGTTTGAGTGGTTGAGACAAGGGGATATGATCGTGCCCCAGTATGAAATGAGGTTTTCTGAGTTGGCTTGTCATGCCGGTTGGATGGTTCCGACTGATCGCGAGAGGATCAGGAGATTTGTTGATGGCCTTAACTACCATCTCCATATTCTAATGACTAGAGAAAGAGTATTGGGTGCTATGTTCGAGGAGGTGGTTGATATAGCTCGAGAGATTAAGATGGTTTGCCGTCAGGATCGAGAGGAGAGGGAGGCCAAGAGGCCTCGAGGTTCTAGCAGTTACAGTTGTGCTCCTTCACGGGGCCAGTTCCACCATGGTAGAGGTCGTTCTTTCAGGACCGCTCAGTCCCGTCTAGAGTATTGTGGGGCATCTTCAGGTCGTGGTTATTATGGGTCTCAACATGTCCAGTCATCAATCAGCGCCCTCCCAGCTCAGAGTTTATCTCGTTCCCCATCAGTCCAAGGTTCTTCTGTGCCAAGTCCTTCTACTGGTCACTCCGGTGTGAGGGGTTCCCTTTAGTCCCCTTCCCCAGCACTTGGGAGTTCTTGCGAGTGCAGAGAGTTTGGACATATGAGGAGGCAGTGTCCTCGTTGTGTTGCTAGCTCGTCTCAGCAAAGGGGTTAGCCATCGACTTCTGCTCCAGTTACTTCACCACCCGCCCAGCCAAATAAGGGTAGAGGTCAGGTAGCCAGGGGTCGCCCCAGAGGAGGAGGTCGATCAGGCGGTGGCCAGGCTCATTTCTATGCTATTCTAGGCAGGACAGATGCCATTGCTTCAGTTGTTGTCATTACAGGTATTGTTTCAGTCTGCCACAAAGATGCCTCTGTGTTATTTGATCCTGGATCCACCTTTTCTTATTTGTCCTCATATTTTTCTCATTATTTGGGTACGCCCCATGAGATTCTTGCTTTACTTGTTCATATATCTACCCCGATGGGTGATACTATTATTGTAGACCATGTGTACCGGTCATGTGTGGTCACTATTGAGGGTTAGGAGACCCGAGTGGATCTATTGTTATTGAGTATGGTGGATTTTGATGTTATTTTGGGCATGGATTGGTTATCTCCGTGTCATACTATTCTAGACTGTCATGCTAAGACAATCACTTTGGCTATGTCGGGTGTTCCGCGGATCGAGTGGCGTGGCATGACTGATTATGTTCCAAGTAGAGTGATTTATTTCTTGAAAGCCCAAAATATGGTTGGGAAGGGTTGTCTCTCGTTTCTTGCCTTTGTGAGGGATGTTTGAGCTCAGGCTCCCGTATTGATTTTGTCCTAGTTGTGAGGGACTTTCCTGATGTATTTCCTGCGCACCTGTTGGGCATGCCACCGGACAGGGATATTGATTTTGGTATTGACCTGGTACCGGGCACTCAGCCCATTTTTATTCCGCCATATCGCATGGCACCAGCAGAGTTGAAAGAATTGAAGGAGCATCTTCAGGAACTCCTAGATAAGGGGTTCTTCGGCCTAGTGTGTCACCTTGGGGTGCGCCGGTTCTGTTTGTGAAGAAGAAGGATGGCACAATGAAAATGTGCATCGATTATAGTCAATTGAACAAGGTAACAATTAAGAACAAGTATCCCTTGCCTCGCATTGATGATTTATTTGACCAGCTCCAGGGAGCGAGAGTGTTCTCCAAGATTGATCTCCGTTCGGGCTATCACCAGTTGATGATCAGGGGTCCAGATATTCTTAAGACTGCTTTTCGGACTAGATATGGTCACTATGAGTTTCTTGTCAAGTTTTGCGGGCTGACCAATGCCCTAGCAGCGTTCATGCATTCGATGAATAGTGTATTTCGGCCTTATTGGATTCATTCATTATAGTATTCATTGATGATATTCTAGTGTACTCGCGTAGTTAGGAGGAGCACGCGGAGTATTTGCGAGTTGTATTGCAGAGATTGAGGGAGGAGAAGCTTTATGCAAAGTTCTCCAAGTGTGAGTTTTGGCTCGGTTCAGTGGCTTTCTTCGGACACGTGGTGTCCAGCGAGGGTATCCAGGTTGATCCAAAGATGATAGAGGCAGTTCAGAGTTGGCCTAAACCGTCCTCAGCCATAGAGATTTGTAGCTTTCTTGGGATGGCAGGCTATTATCGCTGGTTTGTTCGGGGATTATCATCCATTGCATCGCCTTTGACCAAGTTGACTCATAAGGGTGCTCCATTCGCATGGTCGGACGAGTGTGAGGAGAGCTTTCAGAAGCTCAAGACAGCCTTGACCACAACTTTAGTATTGGTTTTTCCATCAGCTTCAGGTTCATATACCGTGTATTGTGATGCTTTGAGAGTTGGGATCTGTTGTGTATTGATGCAGGAGGGTAGAGTTATTGCTTATGCTTCTCGTCACTTGAAGCCTCATGAAAACAACTACCATGTTCATGATTTGGAGTTAGTTTCCATAGTTCATGCATTAAAGATTTGGAGGCATTATTTGTATGGAGTATCTTGTGACGTATTCATTGATCATCGCAGTCTTCAGCATTTGTTCAAGCAAAAGGATCTTAATTTAAGGCAGCGGAGATGGTTGGAGTTGCTTAAGGATTATGATATAACCATATTGTACAATCCGGGAAAGGCCAATGTAGTGGCTGATGCTTTGAGTCGAAAGGCAGTGAGTATGGGGAGTTTGGCATATATTCCAGTTGAGTAGAGACCCCTTGCAGTTTTTGTTCAGGCCTTGGCCAATCGGTTTGTGTGGTTAGATATTTTGGAGCCCAGTCAGGTGTTGGCTTGCGTGGTTTCTCGGTCTTCTTTATATGATCGCATCAGAGAGTGCAAGTATGATGATCCGCATTTGCTTGTCCTTAAGGAAAAAGTTTAGCATGATGATGCCAGAGATGTAACCATTGGTGATGATGGAGTGTTGAGGATGCATGGCCGGATTTGCGTGCCCAATGTGGATGGGCTTCGAGAGTTGATATTGGAGGAGGCCCATATCTCGCGGTATTCCATTTATCCGGGTGTTGCAAAGATGTATCAGGATCTTAGATAGCACTATTGGTTGAGAAGAATGAAGAAAGATATTGTGGGGTTCGTAGCTCGGTGTCTCAATTGTCAGCAAGTGAAATATGAGCATCAGAGACCGGGTGGCTTGCTTCAGCAAATGGTTATTCCTAAGTGGAAGTGGGAGAGGGTCACTATGGATTTTGTTGTTGGATTTCCTTTGACTTTGAAGAAGTTCGATGCTATTTGGGTGATTGTAGATAGGCTGACCAAGTCCGCGCACTTCGTTCCTATGTGTACTACCTATTCTTCAGAGTGGTTAGCAAGGATTTAGATCCGGGAGATTGTTCAGTTGCATGGTGTTCCGGTTTCCATCATTTCAGATAGAGGTACTCAGTTTACTTTGCATTTTTGGGGAGTCGTGCAGAGAGAGTTGAGTACTCAGGTGGAGTTGAGCACAGTGTTTCATCCTCAGACGGACGGGCAGTCCGAGCGTACTATTCAGATATTGGAAGAAATGTTGCATGCTTGTGTTATTGATTTTGGAGGATCATGGGATGAGTTCCTACCGCTTTTAGAGTTTGCTTAGAACAACAGCTATCAGTCGAGCATTTAGATGGCTCCGTATGAGGCTTTGTATGGGAGACGGTGTAGATCCACGGTTGGTTGGTTCGAGCCCGGTGAGGCTAGGCTATTGGGGACTGATTTGGTTTAGGATGCTTTAGAGAATGTGAAGGTGATTCAGGAGAGGCTTCGTACAACGCAGTCACATTAGAAGAGTTATGCGTACCGGAAGATTCGAGATATGTCCTATATGGTTGGTGAGAAGGTTTTGCTGAAGGTTTTGCCCATGAAGCGTGTTATGAGATTTGGGAAGAAAGGAAAGCTGGGTTCGCGGTTCATTGGGCCTTTTGAGTTACTTAGAAGGATTGGGGATATGGCTTATATGCTTTCTTTGCCACCCAGCTTGTCGAGCTTGCATTCGGTATTTCATGTTTCTATGCTCCGGAAGTATGTTGGGGACCCGTCTCATGTCTTAGAATTCAATAAGGTTCAGTTGGATGATGATATGACCTTTGATGTGAAGCCAGTAGCTATTTTAGGTCGTCAGGTTGGGAAGTTGAGGTCAAAGGATATAGCTTTAGTGAAAGTGCAGTGGAGAGGTCGGCTCGTAGAAGAGGCTACCTGGAAGACCGAGTAGGAGATGTGGAGCAGATATCCTCACGTATTTGAGGATTCAGGTATGTTTCTTGGCTCGTTCGAGGATGAATGTTTGTTTAAGTTGGGGAGGATGTGACGACCCGGCCAGTCGTCTCATGAGTTACCACTCCGTTTCCCCTATTTCTGCTTCTTTATGCTTTGTTATCCGTCTTTTGTGTGATCAAGTTGTTTAGGTTGCGTTCAGATTGGATTTGGTAAGAAACGAGATGCTTAGTCTCTTTTAAGAAGGGTTAAGTTAAAAAAATCAACCAGATGTTGACTTATGTGTTAGAGGGTTCGGATACGAGTTCCGATGGTTTGGTTAGCTTCAGGAGGTGATTTGTGACTTAGGAGTGTGATCGAAATTGGTTTTGGAGGTCCGGTGTAGAATTAGGCTTGAATTGGCCAAGTTAGTATTTTGGCGATTCCCGGTTGGTAGGTGAGATTTTGATCCGAGGGTCGTAATGGAATTTTGTGAGTTGTTGTAGCTTTGTCATGTGATTTGGGATGTGTGTGCAAAATTTCAGGTCATTTGGATGTGTTTTGCTTGCGTTTTTTTTTATGAAAAGCGTGTTTCAAAAGTTTTTAGAAAACTTAGGCTTGAATTCTATGTGAATTGATGGATATGGTGTTGTTTGAGGTGTTTTGATGATTGGAACTAGTTTGAATGAGGTTTTAGGATGTGTTGGTATTTTTAGTTGAGGTCCCGGGGGCCTCGGGGTGATTTCGGAAGGCTAACGGGAAGTTTTGATTCTTGGAAGATTGCGAAAATTGCTGTAGCAATTGCAGATGAATTTTGGTCTTCGCGATCGCGTGAGGTCCCTCGCGATCGCGTAGAAGAATTTTAGAAGGTAGGTGTTTTGCTCTTCGCATTCGTGGTTGAGGGTCCGCGTTTGCGGAAGTTATTGATCTAGTGCTTCGCGTTCGCATGGTAATGATCGCGTTCGTGTATGAGGATCTGGGGTCCAGTATATTTGTTCTTCGCATTCGCAGCTAAGGGCTCGCGTTCACGTAGTTGTGGAAGCATCACATTCACGGGTGTGGTCACACATTCGCGAAGGGTTATTTTTGGGTCAGGATAAGTTGTGCATCGCGGATGCCTGGGTTTGACCGCGTTCGCGATAAAGGATTTCCAGAACTGGGCAGTGAGTTTACTAAACATTTCATCCGCAATTTTTAGTTGTTTTAACACCGTAGCTGAGTATTTTGAGAGCTCTTTGAGGGAAATTGAAGAGGAATTCAAGGAGAAGTGATTGGAGGTAAGATTTATGAACCTATTACGTGATTCTATTGTGAAATCTAGCTAGAAATTCATGGAAACTTGAACAAAAATGGAGGAACTAGGGCTTGGAATTTTGTAATTTTAATTTGGGATTTGAGGGGTCATTTAGACTCTGATTTTGGTATTCTTTATATTCATAGACTCGTGGAGTGATAAGGAACCGTTGATGTGAAAATTTCTGAGTTTAGAGAAGTGGGCTCGGGTTTGGCTAATTTCAGGATTTTTGATATTTTTCGATTGTTTTCACTTGGGCTATGTTCCCTTAGCATTTCGTGACGTATTCATTCTGATTTTGGTTAGATTCGACGCGCGTGGAGGCCGATTCGAGAGGCAAAGGCATTGCGAGCTAGAGATTTAGCCGGTTCGAGGTGAGTAATGATGTTAAATGATGTCCTGAGGGTTTGAAACCCCAAATTGCACATCGTAGTGCTATATTGAGGTGACTTGCACGCCAGATAGCGAGCATGGGGTAGAGCACCATTGGGGATTGTGACTTGGTCCGTCCCGATTGATGAATTTACCGCTTATTTACTGAAACATATTTGTTATCACCATGATTTGGGCTAATTGCCATATTTAGGCTTCGTGCCAACTATTTGAATCTTTCGGGGATTTTGACTAATTTTTCCTCACTTTACTTGTTAAAAATCATATCCTTAGTCATGTTTATATCTGTTTTAAACGAGTTGAGCTGGCTTTATCATTCTAATCCTAAATGAGAGGAATATGTGGGCTGAGATCCCTACCTTCTATTATTGTGCCCGAGAGGTTGTGAGGTTAATGGCTGAGAGGGGTTGAGAACCCAACATGAGGATACTATATATACTATGGATTGGGCTACACGCCGTAAAAATACTTATAGGGATCAGGCTGCGTGCCGTAGCAATATAGCGCTTGGGCTGTAGGAGCCCCTCCGGAGTCAACACACCCCTAGTGAGCGCAGTCGACTATCTGTATTGATCGGGCTGCACGCCGCAGCGATGTACGGATTGCGCTGCACGACGCGACGATTATTCTAATTTCTGTTATTATAAGAGATATATGAGCCGAGTGCTGAGAATGAGTGCTAAGTGATGAGAGCGAACCCGAGGGGCGGATTTCAAATTGCGATTTACCTGCTAAATTACCTGTTTTACTTGTTTTAAAGGGATTTCATTTGACATCTTCACTGGTTTACTGCTTAAGTTATTTTTACTGTTTTGATATAGAATTGCTTTGTGCCTTTACGTGTTTTCATGCTTTCAGCCATTATTTATAATTATTACTTACTGGGTCGGAGTACTCACACTACTCCCTGCACCTTGCGTGCAGATCCAGGTGTTCTAGAGGCTGAGTGAGAGCTTTCCTGTTGATCAGCATTTGAGGTAGCTGCATGACGTCTGCAGACCCGATTTCTCCTTCTATCTTATTATTTCCCGCATTCCTAGACATTTTCTGTATTAGGTTGTTCAAACTTGTGATAGAGGCTCTTGACTTGTGAAACCGGATCGGTGGGCTATATAGTGGTATTATCTTTGACTTCCCATATTTAACTTACTGTTTCAGACTTTTATTATGCTAAATCGGTATCTAACTATATTGGCTGGTAATGAATTTTATAAGAAATGGGTTGAGGTTGATAGTTGGTCAGGCTTGCCTAGCAATGTGTTGGGCGCTATCACGACCGTGGTTGGGGCCGTGACAAAAACATTGGGTGGAGACGAGTGCGTCAGACACATATGTAAAATACTAAATTAATAATTATTTATGGTTTATTAATATTAGTTTTTTTACATGATAGTTATGATTTCATTTCAGGAAGATTATCATAAAAGGGTGGAAGAATGGAAACAAACTCAGCCTCCTTCAACTCAACTAACATCTAATGATATGGTCTTCATTATGGACAGAGGCAACAGGTGGAATAAACAAAGGCAGAGTAATTGGACAAGGAGTACGTCGACCTACAGGTCATCCAAACACACTCTTAGCCAATTCTTCTTTTTCTCAAAATCAAGAACAGATAGAAGATATGAGAAACGAAATTCATGATTTGAACCAAAATTGGACAACTAATACGGAGCATTTGTTAAGATGTGGAAATTCATGAGAAAACATGGGCATGATTTATCTGATGATGAGGATGAACAAACGGAATCTCATATGTAGTCGTTTAGTTGTGATGTTTTGGTTGATTGGTAAGCTTGATTGTGAGAGAAATTTATGTTTTGTTTTTAAACTTGAATGTGGGCTACTACTTGGATGTTTTTATGCCCAAAATTGTTAGGTTTAATGGTTGGTATTGTTCGTTTAATTTGTGTTAATGGTTGGCATTGTTGGTTTAGATTGTGTTAATGTATTGTTGGTTTAGATTGTAGTTAATGTACTGTTGGTTGGTATTATTGTATTGTAATAGTTTGACAGGTGGTGTAGCACAAAATTAGGCAGAATTACTGCCCAGTTTTATAGAGAATTCCGACGGAAACACTTGAACAGCTTCCCAGATTTAACCATAAGTTTCCGGGTTTCCGACCGATTCGGTCTGAAATTATTTTTAAAAAAATTAATATTTAATAGTTTTCGACAGATTCCGTCGGAAATTAAATAAAATTTAATTTTTAATTATTAATTTATGACCAATTCGGTCGGAAATGATATATTTATACTATTTAATTTTAAATAAATAATTATTTTATTTGTATTATTATGACTGATTCAGTTGGTAAATTCCGACCACTTTGGTCGGAAATGTGAAATATTTGATTGTCTGGCCTTTTGAACTTTGAGAACACTTTGGTCGGAAATCATCGACAGATTCGATTAAAAATTGTTTTCTGACCGACCAATTTTGGTCTGAAAGTATTGGAAATTCGTGATTTCTGACTGAATTCTGACCGTTTTAGCAATCGAAATTCTGCCATTTTCTAGTAGGAACAAACTTGGACACAACAGAATAAACGCTAGAGAGAATATATTAGAAAACTAAGTGTAACGACTCAACCGGTTATTTTTCTTTTTAGAATGCCCGTTCCCCTGAATAAGACTTTCCGTACTTGCTTTAATTGATTTATAACTTGCGGGGATAGTTGGTTCGGGATTTGGAAGAGTCTGGGTTAAAATTGGAAGACTTGGTTATTTAAGGTTGGCATAAAATGCCAAGTTTGACTTCGGTCAACGTTTTGAGTAAACGACCTCATAATTAGGATTTGAAGGTTCCTGCAGGTTCATATAATGCTTTCGGACTTAAATGTATGTCCGGATCGAGTTTTGGATGACCCGAGAGCGTTTTGGCGCCTAATAGTGAAAGTTGATTCCTTAAGGATTTTGAAGTTCTTTAAATTTGGTCTAGAGAGGGTTTTTATGTTATCATGGTCCGAATGGAATTCCAAGACCGAGAATAGTTTCGTAATGTCATTTAATACTTTCACGCAAAATTTGTTGTCAATCCGAGTAGTGTAAGTGTGTTTCATCACATTGGAAGTAAATTGAAGAACTTGAATTTCATAAATTTGAATCAATTGGTTTTAGGGTGTGATTCCTATTTTTTATGTTGTTTACGGCATTCTGAGTGTTCGAGAGAGTCCATTTTATCATTTCAAACTTGTAGGTGTGTTTGGGCGGGGCCTCAGGGGCCCTAAGCGTCAATCGGACGAGGCTCGAGCTAAGATGGAAATTTGAGAAGGAGCTGAAGCTCCATTTCTGTCATAACCGCACATGCGATTGGCAGCAACAGGTGCGAGACCCGAGAAACGGCATACCAATAGCAGATGTGGTCCAAGGGGAGGAGCCCAGGTTCCACAAATGTGGTTCCTCTTTTGCAGAGGCGCCCCCAGACATCAGATACGGTCCCAGCTTGCCCGACCCAAAACTGTAGATGCGGGAAATCTCACGCAGAAGCGAGATCGCAGGTGCGGCCCCGTAGCCACATGTGCAAAAATCGCTGAAGGAATTGCCTTCATTTAATATGGGAATTTGTCATTTTTGACACACGTCATTCATTTCTTGGGCGATTTGGGAGCTTCCAAAGTGGAGATTTCAGCCTAGTATTGTGAGGTAAGTTATTTTTACTTAATGTGAGTTTAATGCATAGTTTAGGGGTAGATTACACCATGTAAATTAGTAAAAATGATGGGTTTAGAGTAAAATCTAGGGTTTTGATAAAAATAAGATTTAACCACGAAATTCGTTATAGAATGAAGTAAAAATCATATATTCTTGATCCTTAGGTCATGCGTAACAACTTCCTTCGAAAATTTCTAGAATCCAGGCACGTAGGCCTGGGGTGAATTTTAGGAACCTTGCCTTTAGGGTTGCATAATAACTCTAATAGCTAGAATATGAATTTGTAAACCTATAATGACTGGTTGTTACACTATTTGCATTGTTTCGGATTGTACGGCTCCGATTTGAGAGTTTGAACGCGTTCTTGAGTCGGAAGTAGGCTCGAAACGAGGTCTCTTTATGAACTTAACAAATATATGATTAATTGTGGGGGCTACGTACACACGAAGTGACGAGAGTCCGTACGTAGCTACTATTCCACTTATGTCCGGGTAGTTCTAGGTTTACATCATGCTTTGTGGACACTATTATTTGCTTATATGCGCTAATTGTATGAAAGTAATTAAGTTGAAGAAAATCTAAGGATTTACAGGTCTCAAGTGAATTGTATTCAAAATTTTTTTGAAAAGGAATTTAAGAAGTGTTGTGTTTTAAATGATGAAAATTATGTTTGACCGCGTCGCACGTATGATTCGCGAGCGAGGTTATACTTTTACCACATCGCATGTATGATTCGCGAGAGGGATGAATAGATGCATCTATGGTTCGTGTCGTTCGACCCTCGACAATACACATTTTACTTTTATGTTAGATCAGACCGAACGTCCTCGGTGGTATTTGTGTGTGATAATAGAACCGGAACCCTTATAATCCGTATGATTTATTTCTTGAAGGGTCACTTATTTTAAATGAGGAAAGTGCCTAGTTTTATTAATTGAATGAAAAGATTCTCAAAAATTATTCTTGTTTGAGCTTGTTGTTATCTATGTACATTGTCAATTAAATATATTGAACTTCATATTTTTATATTTGCTAGCCCTAGTAAGTGTCGGAGTCGACCCCTCGTCACTACTTCTGCGAGGTTAGGAGAGATACTTACTAGGTACATATTTCTATGTACTCAAGCTACACTTCTATACTTGATTGTACAGGCTTTGGGGCAGGTGCATCTGGCCATCAGTCTAGAACGTATAGTGGACTCCTCTGCTTGAGACTTTCCAGTGAGCTGCCCTTTTGAGTCGTTCTGCAGCAGCTGGAGTCTTTCTTTTCTCTTTATGTTTCATGTCTATTCCTTTTCCAGACAGTAAGATAGTATGGTTATGTATATTTTATTAGATTACTCATACACTTATGACACCAGGTCTTGACATACACATTAGCAGATTTATGATGTTTTGGCTTGTCTTCATGATTGAGATATGCATTCATTACTACCATTTAAATATGCTAAAAATTTTAATCTATAAATTTCTCAATCTATAATGGAGGTTATCACGTGCTAACTATATAAATGATAATTTACTATTTGATTAGTGTTGGCTTGCCTAACAATGGTATTGAGCGCCATAACAGCTTAATATAGAATTTGGGTCGTGTCACGACCCTAAAACGGACCCGATCGTGATGGCGCCTATCGTGAAACTAGGCCAGCCGACACAAACCCCAAACTAACTAGAAATTCATAACAAGTCATTTAAAGTCATTAATTAGCTAAAGATTTCATAATGTAAGTCAAAACAGATAATGCAAAAACATAACACAGCCCGACATCGAGGTGTCACCAGTCATGAGCAACTACATCTTGTCTAGTAATAAGAAAAGACAACATAGTCAGAAAGAAATGCTAATACAAGGCTAAATAAGATAGGAAGGAGAAGCACTGGGCTGCGAACACTAAGCAGCTACTTAGTCAACTTCGAGCATCCGCTAGAAAGCAAATCAGCACTCACTCTCGCGAACCGGGGCTCCTGGATCTACACACAAGGTGCAGGGAGTAATGTGAGTATACCAACCCAGTAAGTAATAACAGTAAAGGCAGCTGAGCAGTAAGAAAACACGTAAACCACGTCATAACGCTGCAGCATACAGTATAAGTCAAGAATACTGCAGTAAAGCAGTAAAACTCGTAAATAACAACTCAGTTCAGTAAAACCTTTTAAATCATTTTTCAATAGCTTCAAACGAGTGATGAAAACGGTAAGTAAAGGGATAGAAACGTAAACAGTCCCTTAGGCAAAACAAGCACCATAAACCACCCATCGGGCATAATATCAACAAAACCAGCCCCTCGGGCTACCTCACAATCATTCTTATTAGCCCTTCGGGCAACAACATGAAAGAACAATAGCCCCTCGGGTAATATCACATCACACACAAGGTACCCGCGCTCACTAAGGGTGTATAGACTCCGGACGGGCTCCTACAGCCCAAATGCTATCACAAGCCATCTCGTGGCATAACAAATCAAGACCTCGACCTCTGATATATGACAAATAATTATAACATGTTGCGACGCGCAACCTGATCCCATAATATCCTCACAACACAGGCCCTCGGCCTCACTCAGTCAGAACTCACTCAAGCCCCTCAGGCAAACAGTAAAACAGGCACTCGGCTCAAAATATCATTTATAACAACAAAAGGATTAAATAAAAACCGATTTATGAAATCAGTGAAAGTATAGCATGACTTAGCACAAATATTACCAAAATAGTGAGGAAACAGTAGTAAAAAACCCCTAAGGGTCCAAACAATCGGCACAAGGCCCAAACACGACATTTAGCCCCAAACGTAGTAATATTTTACCAAAACACAATAATATTAAACAACGTTCAATCAAATACGCGACTTAACAGTCGCACGGGACGGACCAAGTCACAACCCCCAATGGTGCATGACCCCACGCTCGTCATCTAGCGTGTGCGTCACCTCAAAATAGCACAACGATGTGAAATTCGGGGTTTCATACCCTCAAGACAATATTTACAATCATTACATAACTCAATCCGGTCCAAACTCTAACCCGCGATAACCTTGCCTCTCGAATCGGCCTCAATACGCGTCGAATCTATCCAAAATCAGAATCATAACATCAAAATAGGCTAAAGAAACAAAACTCACTGGAAAATAACCAATTTACACCAAAAATTTCGAAATTGACCGAACCCAACCTCCGAGCCCATATCTCAAAATATATTAAAAGTCACATCAATAGAATCCTTATATTCTCACGAGTTCGTACATATCAAATATACCAAAATCCGACCACAAACGACCCCTCAAATCCCTAATCAAAGATCTCCAATTTCAAGCCCTAGTTCTTCAATTTTTAACCCTCAATTTCCATAAATTCCAAGTCTAATAAGTAAGAAAATGCCATAGGATCGAGTTTTAGGTTCAACAATTTTACCTCAATGAAGTTCCCTTGAATTCTCTCTTTAAAATCTCTCAAAAAGCTCCAAAACCGACTAAAAAATGGTGAAGAAAAGCTGAAAATCACGAAGGAAACCTTATATAGGTTTTGGCCCAGGGATTCTGCACCTGCGGCCCAAATCTCGCTCTTGCGGACCGCACCTGCAGTCCGAACCACTGCATCTGTGGTTTTTCATTAAATCATCTAGGGCCACATCTGCGTCGAGGAACCGCACCTGCTATCCCATAGATTCGCCCAATGAACCGCATCTGCGACCAAACTCTAGCTGGCCCAAATCCAGTTCTGCGGCCTCCTCCCCGCAATCGCGGCATCACACCTGCGGTCCCCAATCCGCAGGTGCGGAAACAACAGAAGTAGAAAATCTGCAGCACACTCCAAAATCCAAACTCTCCGTCAACCATCCAAATCCATCCCGAGGCCCTCGGGACCTCAGCCAAACATGCCAACAAGTCACATCATACTATTCAAACTTGTACCAACCTTCGGAACACTTAAAACAACATCGAAACACCAAATCACCCACAGATTCAAGCCTAAGGATTCCAAAAACTTCCGAATTTCGCTTTTGATCAAAAAGTCTATCAAACCTCGCTCAAATGACTTGAAATTTTGCACACACGTCTCAAATGACACAACGGGCCTACTACAATTTTTGGAATTCCATTCTGATCCCTATATCAAAATCTCCGCTACCAACAGGAAAACGCCAAAATTCCAATTTTGCCAATTCAAGCCTAAATCTACCCCGGACCTCCAAAACACATTATGATCACGCTCCTAAGTCCCAAATCACCTCACGAAGCTATCCAAATCATAACAACTATATTTCGAGATTGTTTACTCACAAGTCAACTTCCGGTTGACGTTTCCAACTAAAAGGCCAACTTAAGAGACTAAGTGTCTCATAACTCTACCAAAACATTCCGAACACGAACCAACCAACCCGATACCATATAATACAGCTGAACAAGACATAAAGAAGCAAAAATGAAAAAAACGGAGCGGTAACCCATGAAACGACCGGCCGGGTCGTTACAGGTCGTGACACTAAGCAGCATCCGGGTTCTGAAGGAGATAAGCTTCGACTGCCTTGTACATTCCCAAAACTTTCTTCTTGCCTGCCTTAATTTCCTCTTCCTTGAGCTTGAAATCACCCTCCGTATAATATATTCATATTCATATTCATATTAAAAGATGCTTGAATCTCATGCATCTTCAGTTGTTAAATGAAATTCCCTAAAATAATGGATCTAAAATCAGGTCAAAATATTTCTTCAATTGTTAATTGCATTTCTCTAAAATAATGGATCTTAAATCAAGTCAACATATTTCTTCAATTCTTAAATGTACTTCCATAAAATTAAGTTCTAACGCATTATTGTAATGTATTTAAGTTATAAGTACTACCAGTATTAAAAACATTTATACTACTAGTGTAATTTAAAAAGTTAATTATCATTTTTTTAAAATTAGTAATTAATACCTAATAAACAAATTTATATGTAATTATCTTTTAAATGATTGTGTGCAGAAATTAAATTTTATTTTGATTTAAACAACGAAGAAGCATAATATATGCATACCATTTAGTCTAAATTATCAATTAATACCTAATAAATTTTTTCATATATAAATATCTTTTAAATGATCGTGCACAGAACTTAAATTTTCTTTTAATTTTTTTTGGTGCAAAATTTCATAATTTGGGAAACGGGGAAGCATAATATACGTACTATGCGTTGACTCTTGGTGTTGTACTCCTACTTTTTTTTTTTTTTTAAATATCTTTTAAATGTCTCGTTTAAACGTACTCCTACCCTTTTTTTTTTTTTTGAGGTGTTGCCGAGAAAGTGACTTTAAATTTTAGGTTTAATAGTTTAGATCTTAGAAAGGGAGGCTAGCCTGACAACTCGCACAAAAATAAATTAATAATGAATATAGAAAAGCTAAATTAATCAACCATAGCCTAACATAGTAGCTAGTTTCTTACAAGAGGGTCTATAAATTATGGCATTCGGAATGCAATAAAATGCTCATATTAAAACTTCAGAGCGTGAAATACTATTTTCAGCATGGCACGATTTAAACTTAGTTTCGTTATTAGCATTCTTCTCATGGCAATCACAAGTTAGTATACCTATTTCATTTATCTAAATTATAATTTTACATTCTTATGTGTCAATATATATTGCTACATCTGAGAAATTTTTTATCAATTTGTTGATATATTATGTTTTATGCGTGGTCTTTGAATGTTCAATTATCACTTTGTACTGGTTAGAATTTTAATTTTGATAATATGGAATATTTCAGTCAATATGTCGCAGTTTTTCATGAGGCAAGTATTGGCGATAGAAGTTGATCTTGAGCTCTCGGGACTCAAGCGGAGACTACTCCCACAACTTAACGAGTGGCTTACTTGTGATAGAAATTGTGGGTCCGATAGTGATTGTAGTGATGGCTGGTTTTGCCGCCGATGTATCAATGCTTATCCATTTATTCCTACAGTTTGTAGAGGGCCATTTGGATAGAAGATCAAGACCAATTCGATTATAAATCTTTGAAAGCATTTGTGTAATTTCTATGTCATTTCAGTATTTTGTTTTGTTGGTCTTTTGTTCTATTATTTCTTTCATACTTTGTATGAATAACGAAGAAAATCAAGAGAGTGTCGTTTGTTTACTACTATACGATACATTTGTTTTACTCCAAAGATGGACTGGACTAGCTTGTTGTAACATATAGACATCATATATGAGGAAAACACTTTGATAGTCCCTTAGATAGGAGTATTTTTATTCCTTATCTATACCACTGAATATAACATATTCTTTATCTATCTATACTATATTAAAATCACGAAGATCATTTTTCCCCTTTAAATATGAGGAAAAATGACATTCCTTTTTAAAAGCACGAAGGCCATTCTATCTATGTATATTATATCCCTTAGCGAAATATTTTTTGTTTTTTTTTTTCCCTTTAAAAATCTATCTCAATCACCGCACCCAAATGAAGCGGCAGCCTTAATTATCAAGCCAAATAACAGGAATGGAGCAGAGAAGAAAATGACTGTGATCACTTCCTATTAGCCACTTTTTTATCCTAGCATCTTGCTGCACTTTCTCTATTCTAATGTATACGTTGTTCTCATATCCAACATGTACATAGTATACTGTGCGATCTATGACTCTGGAACAAATTTTTTGAATACTCAACTAAGGTAAAAGTATAAATATAAAAATTCTTAACGGGGTAACGGTTTATCTGATAAGGAAATTGAGTAATCCGTCCTCAAATCGTTAAACCGTTAATTATAAAACTCAATCCGTTCATCATCCATTATCCCGATAACCCAATACCTACTATTTAGGATTTTGTAACCATTTAAGTTTGGTGTATTAAATTCTTCCATATTTACTGTTTGAACTATAACATATTTATATTTCTTGCTGGAGATTTAATCGAACAGTAGTGAGAAATATTGCTTCTTCCCTTGTTTTTATTTATTTCCTTTTTTTTTGTTAGTTAATTTAATTATTTATACTAAATTAGATTAGGAATAGTCTTATTAGTCAAAAGATTTAATAAAATTATGAATAATAAATATATGAAATCTACGTGCCGTCCTATGCATTAAAATTTCAGCCTCCTCTCCCTAATATAAACTTCCAAAAACAAATAAAAACTACACATGAATTACAAAAGTACATGTATAAAAATAAGTCTTCATTATGATATCATTCAGATATTTTTATGGCTAAATCTTTTTTTTTTCTTTTTTTCTTTTATGGGATTGGTTTTCGGCTTGCCGATCTTCCCTAGGTTTGTGTGCAATTGGCTTTCGTTTACTTTCCTTTTTACTTGATTCTTTGGAAGGATTAGCATATACGAATTATTGGACAACGATTTGCCCTGCACATGAAGTCCAAATAGACACGGACTCAGAGCGAGAGTATCCCCCTTCTCTCTAGGAAGAAAATAAATTCGTTGCTATTTGTTACCATTACCTCCCCCCATCTCGTACCGTTCCGGCCAGCACATGGCCCAACCGGTGGAATCATCGGTCCCCCTTGACCCACCACCATCACCAAATCTTCCCAATAGATTATTAAACTACTTTCAACCATCATTTCGAATGTGATTTATGTGCAAAATTTGATGTCAATCGGGCGTGATTTGATAGGTTTCGACATCGAACGTAGAAGTTTGAAATTCTAAAGTTCATTAAGCATGAATTGGGGAGTGATTCATAATTTCGATGTTGTTTGATGTAATTTTAGTCTTTGAGCAAGTTCGTGTCATGTGTTTAGTACATGTTGGTGTGATTGGACGGGGTCACGGGGTCCTCGGGCGTATTTCGGATCATTTTGGGCTACCTTGGATGCTGATTTACGAATATCTGGCATTGTTCTCCGTTATAGCGAGGATCCTCTAGTGCTCGCGAAGAAGGATTTGGCTTTTGGGATTTTGTTGTTCGCGTTCGCGTAGAAACTCTCGCGTTCGCGAAGAAAGAAATTATTATTGCACAGGTTTTACTTCGAAGGCTCATATCTTGCAATCTACAAGGAATTTAAAGATGATCCAAAATAAAAGTTGTAGCCTGTTGTGTCAAGTTTTCGTAAAAGTAAACCATCTAGCATTTGGATTTGTGTACAGAAAGTTGTGTTTGGTATACTACAGGCTCTCTGGGAAGATGAAGAAGAAATTTGTATTGCACAAGGCTGATTTTGGCAGCTTATATCACGAAATCTATAAGGAATTGGGAGATGACCAAAACATAAAAGTTGTATATATTGGTATCTACCTTTCATGAAGTTAAACCATTTGTAGTTTGGAGTTTTGTACGAAATGATATGACTATTATACTAAAGGCTGTCTGAGAAGAATTTGGGAATGGCTTTCAAGAATTTTGTGCATCGCGAACACGAAGGGAGGCCCACATACGCGAAGAAGGATTGCCTGGCACTATATAAGTTTGCAAAAATGGTTTTTTCTCATTTCATCTCATTTTCTCTATGGGAGACGACCTAGGAGCAATATTGGAGCTCTATCTACATCATCTATGTCAAAGCAAGTGATTCCCACCTATTACAAGTTAATTACTCGAATTATATCTAGCTTTTAACATAGAAAATCATGGAAAATTAGTAGAAACTTGGGGTTTTGAAGAAAAACCTAGAAATTTATACTTTTAGATTTTGACCGCGAAATTGGATATGGAACTTGGAATAAATTATATATTTGGGTTCGTGGTGTTATGGGTAGAGTTTATCTTCAAAAAATTTCGAAATCCAGGCACGTGGGCCTGAGGATGATTTTATCGACTTTTCAAGCGGAGTTGAAAATTATTGTAAATAAGATTATAATGGGTATTTGAGTATATATTAATAGGTTTGCATAATTTTTGACTAGTTTTGGAGCCTTAGGCATCGGTTTGAGTTGTCGGAAGGGCTTGGGAGCCGGTTATGAAACTTCGGAGCGAGGTAAGTCTCCTTTGTAACCTTGTAAGAGGGAATTAACCCCATAGGTGAACTAAATTATTATGTGCTTCTATTTGTAGGGGATACATATGCACGAGGTGACGAAAGTCCATACGTAATTACTAGCTCTGCCTATGTCCGAATAATTTTACGCTTACATCACGCTTTGTTGATATTATTGTTTGCCTTGAGAAGAAGCGAGATTGAGTTAGCTTATTAAATGCTTTTGAAAGGAGTCGAAATTGAGGAAAAGTTGGGAACTTAAAAGTTTTCATTTGAAATTTCTTAGTTTAAAAAGAATTGAGGAATTTCTTAATAACTTAAGAAATCAATGCGTAACCGCGTCGCACGTATGATCTGCGAGCAGGGTAATTCCTTAAAAGTATATTTTACCGCATCGCACGTATGATTCGCGAGCGAAGAAATCTCTTAAACTTATATTTGACCGTGTCGCAAGTATGATTCGCGAGCTAGGTAACTCCTTCTACTACTCTCATGGGAGCGGACCGATCGCCTCGGTAGGTTAATAGATGCTTCTATGGTTCGCATCGTTCGACCCTTGGCAGTGTACAGTTTATTTTTTATTTGATCGGGCTGTACGCCTCAGCATTTTCTTTCTCTCTCTCTCTCTCTCTCTCTCTCTCTCTCTCTCTCTCTCTATATATATATATATATATATATATATATATATATATATATTATCCTCATGGGATCATGTATAATATTTGGCAAGAAGCCAGTGTATCTGAGAGTTTTTTCCTGATTTGAATTATGACAACCTTTTTGATGAAATTCACTGTATCAATATATATATACTCCGGTTACAGCTGGCTACAGAGGGAACTTGCTAGTTGAGAGATTGAGTAAATTGTAAAGAGAGGATTTGTACCATGTATTTTATACTTGTTTGTTTCATATAATTACTTTGTTTCATATTTATTCACTTCCTTACTGCACCTGATATTATTGGACCACTAGTAAGTGTCGAAGTCGACCCCTCGTCACTACTTTTTCAAGGTTATACTGGAGACTTATTGGGTATGCATTGTTTTCATACTCATACTATACTTGCTGTACATTTTTTTGTATAGGCACATGTATGTCTAGTGGCCTCGTGGGAGTGGCGACATGGTTGACACGGAGACTTTGGTGGGCTATATCTTATGAGACGATATGTAGCCAGCAGAGTCTCTTTTAGAGTATTTGTATTTTTTCTGTCCAATTTGTATTTTGGGTGGTTATTGTATTTTATTTTATTTCTTAGTAATTGCTCATGCACTTGTGACACCAGGTTCTGGGATGATGATGCGATATTCAGTAATGAAATGGTAAATATTTTTATTTATTTTGTAAAGCTCATCTGTTTCTAGTGAAATTGAAGGGAACTTTATGATTTCAAAAATATAAAAAGAGAATTTAATTAACTATTTAGTGTTGTCTAGCCTGACAGCGTGTCCGGCGCCATCACGACCTTTAATGGATTTTGGGTCGTGGCAACACGGTATCAGAGCACTAGTTACACTTAGGTCTTACGAGTCATGATCAAGCCTAGTAGAGTTTTGCAGATCGTACGGAGACGTCTCTACTTATCTTCGAGAGTCTACAAGGCTGTTAGGAGCAATTCCCTTCTTGATTCCTCATCGTGCGGTTTGATTCCTCTGAAGCTTATGCATTTGTTTCTTTCCTACTCAATCTTATGCGACGTGAAGACTTGCTATTGATCAAGAATTGAAAAATTGTAATGGTAGTACAGATGTAATGTGGGATGTTCCGCATTGCGTATTTGATTGGGCTATTGTCGTCGCGTTGTGCAAGGCCGTTCTGTTGTGTCAGCTCAGTATCAATATTACCTAAGGTTTTAAGATTTGGCATTAATTGTTAAGTTGATTCGTGTGTTTCTATCGCATACTATTGGTTTAATGGTAGGGTGCTTGTCTATGTGTTGAAGCAGTGAATGACTTGGAATGATATTTACCCAATGTAAGATTCAGAGATTCTGAATTTTATTTCCGGTGAAGGAGAGACAATTTGGCTATGAATATTCAAGTTTTTTTTGATGGAGTAACGAGACTTGGTATTTTTTAGCGTGGTGGAATTTTCATATATGATGTGGTGTCAATGTCCTTGCTGAATACGTTAAGTTCGCCGGTGTTATGGTTTTTTTCAATTCGCTTTTGGGGCAGAGTAGCATATGGGTTCTTTGTTAGGATGACTACCCTTCTTGAAAAACGTTTAGAGTGATTTGGGATTCATAGTGGACAGTGACTAGGTGTACAAACTTAATTTGAAATATTGACTATTATACAGCGGGAGATTAGATACAACAAAATGAAGTTCCTTGATATGAAGAAGGAAACAACATGATTTTGGATTTGAAGGTACTATCGCACCTTTTAGTAGATGTCAAATGGGGAGTGAACGGGCTTGTACAGCTGGTGAATGGGCACGAACCCTGGATGGTTTATTAGTTTCATAGTAATTGTGCTCGGTGCAACATTATTGGAAGATTTCGAGGAACTTGGCAGGTTGATAGAGCGAGGTCATGTCACAGGAGATGGATGAACCTTGGTAGGTTTCTGAGTAATGCAGTGGTGGCTTCGAGCTAAGTGGGAAAGGCCCACCGCCTACGATTGGATTGCATGGTTATCTATTTGTGAGGTTTTTATTTATCGGCATATTGATGGGTTACCGTGACTAAGGAAAGAGAACATCAGTGGTAGTTTGAGCAAAGGAATGGAAGAATGTGTTCTATAATTGGCATCATAGATTCATGTTTAGGCTTTGGGAAGACTCAGGAATTATGCTTCGCGTAGAAGTAAGTTGCAATGAATGTGATTCGGCCGGGTGCTTCTTTGAGAGGGTGATTATGTGCTAGAGGAGCCTTGCAGTTGATTATATTCGAGACCAAGTCAGAGTGGGTGACTCTCAACAATGGTCCTAGTGGGTTCAAAGGTTAAGATGTGGTGCCTAAGGGTTTCGAGTCCATAGTATGGTTGGGTATCGAGCTTTTGCAGTGGATTATGATAAGGAGCTTGGAGTGCTTTGTGTTATCTTTGTTCTGCGGTATAAATTGAGAGGAATGGGAGAAAATGACTTCGGATTCATGGAGGAATTATCAGAATGGGTGTACCAGTTGAGGATGCGAATATGCGCATAAGAAGGGTATGAGATGGTTCGTAGGAATTGAGACAGTGTGGTTTCATTAAATAAGGTCACTCAGGATAAGTGCAGATTTGGGTTCGTGATGTTTTGAATGGGGCTATATTATTCCTCTGTCAAGCCCAGAGTAAATTGGAAGAAGTAAAATCAGTAAGCAATGGTTGAATTGGTATAATGGTGGCAATGCTTATTTTCTTTAGCGTGTTAAGTTATACACATGATTGCAGTAATGCGTGCGAGGTTTTGATGGTTGCCATAATTGATTTTCTTTGGAGGCTTTTGAGTATTATGTCCTGTTATGTGGAGATGGATCGCAGAAGAGTTATGGTGGTTTAGACCACTACTTGAGGTTGCCATTTTATGTGGTTATGAGAATTTAGTCACGGGTTGCATTGGTTCTCTTGAAATGAGTTAAGTAAAAGGCTTCTATATGATGAAGTGTTTGCCCTATTAGTGGTTTAGGAGTTATGATGAAATTCTTGTATTCTTGCGTATTGTCATGATTAAGTGTTATGAGTAGCGTGGGATTTGGAAGTTGAGAATCAAGGTTACTGTTTGGTATTGACAAGGAGGTCACGGGCTCGGATGAGGAGGAAAAAATTTAGATGTTTAGAGTAAGCTGGTATTATCTTCAGCATCACTTGAGATCAGTGTCATGAGTAAGAGGTTTTGTGTATTGACTTACGGATCCTTGATTCGATTTGCAGCATTTGTATGGTTGGTGGTATGGATGTGCACACTTTTTACCTGGTGCAGAAGGCCATGGGAGCATATCCCACGAAAAGATTATATAAGTGTGACGTGTAGTCACTTAATTGATGTAGGATTTAAACCAAGTATGGAGATCATGGTACTATCGCTAATTAAGAATTTACGCCTAAATGGCTCTCGGTTCATTTGGTTGTGGACTGTAGAAGGTTGTTTCGGATTGTACGACTTTTCTTATGTGTTATAATGGGGGTTATTACGAACCCTTGAAAGGTTATTAGCCTAGTGTAGTGCGATCACAATAATCTTGAGGTCCGTGGATGGGTCTAATTATGAATATGGGCTCTATATCAGGTCGGATATATTCATTTCATCTCTTCTGTCGTGGCGGTATTGCAGGAGTGGAATCAAGACTTATACATGTCATGAGATGCATCAGGAGCATTGGATTCGTGAAATTTTGGCTATTGTTATTGGAGGACATTATTATGGTCATGTAAGTTATGTAGTGTTTAGTGTGGATTCAGCAATAGTATGCAATCAAGTATTGGTACATCGCATAGAGATTGATACGGTGTTCGTATGTTTTAAACCAGGCCTCGTGGAAAATTCTGGATGTTTGAATTCGTCTCTGAGGCTAATTTGACTAAAAAAAAGGGGAATCTTCATATTTTCTCGAGAAAATGTGCTAAACTGAGTTGTGGTAGCACGGGTAGGTGCACGAGGTGTTAAACAGTGATTTCAGACAACTCCAGCGCAATTCTTTGCACATTCGAGGACGAACATATGATTAAGTAGGAGAGAACATAACGACCCGACCTGTCATTTTGAGTTCTAGCGCATTGTTCGGTAGTGTGAGGCCATGAGTAGCTTCACTTCAAGCATTATGACTTGCGCGCATGGTCAGAATTGAATTTTGAGAAGTTCGAGAGTTAATTTAGAAAGAAAATTCTCATTTCGAAAGTTTTAAGTTGAATGAATTGACTAAGGCTTGATTTTTGAGTAAACGACCTCGGAATCGGGATTTGAAGATTCCAACAGGTACGTATGATGATTTTGGACTTGGGTGTATGTCCGGATCGGGGTTTGGATGACCGTGAGTGTTTCGACGCCTAATGTGGAAGTTGGCCTTTTGGAAGAATTTCATAAATTTGGGTTGCAGCGTATTTCAATGTTATCAATGTCCGTTTGGGATTTGAAGTCTAGGAATAGCTCTACATGGTGATTCTGCTATTGGGAGTTCATCCGGAAGTGGATTCGGAGGTCCGTAAGTCATTTTGTGGTCATTTGGCGAAAGTTAGAAATTTGAAGATTTTTGAGAAGTTTGACCGGAAATGGAATTTTTGATATCGAGGTTGGATTCCAATTCCGAAAGTTTGAGTAGGTCCGTAATATCGAATGTGACTTGTGTGCAAAATTTGAGGTCAATCGAGCGTGATTTCATAGGTTTCAACATCGAATGTAGAAGTTTGAAGTTCTAAAGTTCATTAAGCTTGAATTTTGGGTGTGATTCATAATCTCGATGTTGTTTGATATTATTTAAGGCCTCAAGCAAGTTTGTGTCATGTTTTGGGACATGTTGATGTTATTGGACGGGGTCCCGAGAGCCTCGGGTGTGTTTTGGATGTGTTTTGGATCATTTTAGGCTACTTTGGATGTTGATTTACTGATATCTGGTGTTGTTCTTCATGTTCGCGAGGATCCTCTCGCATTCCCGAAAAAGGATTTGGCTTCTGGAATTATGTTCTTCGTGTTCGCGTAGGGACTCCTGCGTTCGCAAAGATGGAAATCTCTATTGCACTTGTCTGTCTTCGGAAGCACCTATCTCGCAATCTATAAGGAATTTGAAGATGACCCAAAATTGAAAGATGTAGCCCTTTGTGTCTATTTTTAAGGAAAAAACATTTAGCATATGGATTTGTGTACAAAAGGTTATGGCTGGTACACTAAAGGCAGTCCGAAAAGATGAAGAAGAAATTTATATTGCATAGGGCTGACTTGCCGGCTTATATCTCGAAATATATAAGGAGTTGGGAGATGACCAAAACATAAAAGTTGTATATCTTTATGTCATGTTTTCAAAAAGTTAAATCATTTGTCATTTGGAGTTTTTTACAAAACATTATGACTATTATACTAGAAGCTGTCTGAGAAGAGTTTGCGGATCGCTTTCGAGAATTTTGTGCATTGCTAATGCGATAGGAGGACCGCGAATGTGAAGAAGGGTTGCCTGGCAGTGTATAAGTTTTCAAAAATGGGTTTTGCTCATTTCCTCTATGTGAGATGACCTAGGAGCGATTTTGGAGCTCCATCTTCATCATCTATGTCAAGGTAAGTGATTCTCACCTATTGCAAGTTAATTACTCGGATTATATCTAGCTTTTAACATAGAAAATCATGAGAAATTAAGGGAAATTTATAGTTTTGAAGAAAAACCTAGAAATTTATATTTTTGGATTTTCACCACGAAATTGGACATGGAACTTGGAACAAATTATATATTTGAGTTCGTGGTGTTATGAGTAAAGTTTATCTTCGAAAGTTTTCGTAATACGGGCACGTGGGCATGAGGATGATTTTATCCACTTTTCAAGAGGACTTGGAAATTGTTGTAAATTGGATTATGATTGGTATTTGAGTATATATTAATGGGTTCATGTAATTATTGACTAGTTTTGGAGCGTTTAAGCATCGGTTTGAGTTGTCGGAAGAGCTTGGGAGTCGTTTATGGAACTTCGGAGTAAGGTAAGTCTCCTTTCTAATCTTTTAAGAGGGAATTAACCCCATAGGTGAACTAAATTATTATGTGCTTCTATTTGTAAGGGCTACGTACGCACGAGTTGACGAGAATCTGTACGTAGTTACTAGGTATGCCTATGTTCGGGTAGTTTTACGCTTACATTATGCCTTGTTGATATTGTTGTTGATTTATGTTTATTGTTTGCCTTGAGAAGAAGCGAGACTGATTTCGCTTAATAAATGCTTTTGAAAGAAGTCGAAATTGAGGAAAAGTTGGGAACGTAAAAGTATTCATTTGAAATTTGTTAATTTAAAAAGAACTGAGGAATACTTTAATAACTTAAGAAATCTATGTGTAACTGCGTCTCACGTATGATCAGCGAGCGGGGTAATTCCTTAAAGTTATATTTGACCGTGTCGCACATATGATTCGCGAGCGAGGAATCCCCTTAAGCTTATATTTGACCGCGTCGCAAGTTTGATTTGCGAGCGGGGTAACTCCTTATACTACTCTCATGGGAGCGAGCCGATCGCCTCGGCAGGTTAATAGATGCATGTATGGTTCGCACCGTTCGACCCTCGGCAGTGCATAGTTTACATTTATGTTGGATCGGGCCGTACGCCTTTTATATATATATATATATATATATATATATATATATATATTATCCTCATGAAATCATGCATAATATTTGGCAAGAAGCCAGTGTATCTGAGATTTTTTCTTTGATTTGAATTATCACAACCTTTGTGATGAAATTCACTATATCAATATATATGCTCCGGTTACGGAGGAAACATTCTAGTTGAGATCTTGAGTAAATTGTAAAGAGAGGAATAGTGCCACGTATTTTATACTTGCTTGTTTCATATAATTACTCTATTTCATATTTATTCACTTCCTTACTGCACCTAATATTATTGGACCGCTAGTAAGTGTCGAAGTCGACCCCTCGTCACTACTTCTCCAAGGTTAGACTGGATACTTACTAGGCACGCATTGTTTTCGTACTCATACTTTACTTGCTATACATTTTGTTGTATAGGCACATGTACGTCTAGTGGCCTCGAGGGAGCGGCAGCATGGTAGACATGGAGGCTAGGTTAGCTATATCTTATGAGACGATCCACAGCCAGCAGAGTCTCTTTTAGAGTATTTGTATTTTCTTTTCTGTCTAGTTTGTATTTCGGGCAGTTATTATATTTTATTTTATATCTTAGTAATTTCACATGCACTTGTAATACCGGGTTCTGAGATAATGATGGGATATTAAGTAATGAAATGATAAACATTTTTATTTATTTTGTAAAGTTCATCTGCTACAACTGGAATTGAAGAAAACTTTATGATTTAAAAAATATAAAAAAAGAATTTAATTAACTATTCAGTGTTGGCTAGCCTGACAGCGTGTCCGGCGCCATAACAACCTTTAATGGATTTTGGGCCGTGACAACCATAGTGAATTTGCAAAAAGCTCCCTAGGTAATGGGACTATTAAAATAGGAGCTTATGAATTGAAACACGTTTTTATTGACTTTGATAATCTTGATGATCATTTGGATGTCATCACGAGAAAGTTTATTATGATTGGTCCAGATACAGTGATGACTCTTGATAAATGGGACACCAATTTCAAACCTGATGGTGAATCCTCACATGCTCTTGTCTGGATCACTATGCCCGACCTTCCATGGTATTACTATGAGTCGGATGCCATATACCGCATTGTTCAGCCCATTGTTATTCCTCTCACCATGGAAAAAGCCACGATATCCAAATCCAGACCACCACTGCCAAGGTCAGTGGGGAAATTGATCTTACAAGACCTTTCCTCTATGCAGTAAATGTTGAAGTAAGAAATGCTGAAGGAAACATGGAGATGTTCATTAAAAAAAATTGAATATGAATCAACTCCCTCTTACTGCACCCGCTGCAAAGTACAGGGCCATTATATATCGATATGTAGAATATAATGCTTCATCCTGAGCTGAGAAGCGAGGGGAGAAACAGTACCACCCCCACCAACAACAAAGAGCAAAGTCATGGTTCCTACAACAAGAAAAAACTTAGAGGTCACAGGAATGCTCTTAATAACAGCAATGTAAATAGAGATACCTTAGCTGGTCCTACAAATGCTACATACAAAGGAGAAGTGAACAATAACACCGACAGAAACAAATGCAGTGCAAATAAGGGATACCTCCAAAGAAGAAGGATGGCAAACGGTGACAAAGAAGAAAGGCAAAGGAACCAGTAACACCAATTCTACTGCAGATCAGGCTATTACAACTCAATACAAAGGGGACAGAGCTACTGCTAAAGTATCCGACAAAGAAGCAAAACAAACTGCCAAAAGCCTTATTATCCAGTACGACTGTTATTGTTTCTCACAATTCCGCTGGCCAAGTATGGAAGTTGCAGGACCTTGCAACATTCTCAACTCTAATCAGCAATTCAAAAGATGCAAAACATACTAGATTGGACAGAGAGAAAGGACTCAAACAGCGGAAGAAAAAGAGCAATTTTCAGAAGATCACGACTAATGTCAACAAAGCAAAGCAAAGCAAGAATCTAACATTCAACTACCTGCTATTGACGAACGCAACCTTGAGCTGGACTTTTCCTTAGTACAGGTTCAAGAAGGAAAGGAGCAGAGAGTTATCAGGAAACCTAAGAGGTTTTCCTCTAGAGCATTCATTCCCACAGATATATCTCATAGCAATGAGGAACAACTAGACAAACAAAGTGGAAACCAATAAACACATTTATTTGTTCTTGATCCAATGTTTCTAGATATGTGCTCAGGAAACAAGATTAAGGCTCAGGAGAAAGTTTGCAATGGTGGTGTAACGACCCGACATGTCGTTTTGCTTTCTAGAATCTCGTTCTCCTAAATAATACTTTCCATAATTGCTTTTACTAATTTTTGACTTGTGGGGATGGTTGGTTCAGGATTTGGAAGAGTTTGGGTTGAAATCGGAACACTTGGTTCCTAAAGGTTTGCTTAAAAGGCCAAGTTTGACATCGGTCAACACTATTAGCAAATGACCACGGAATCAGTATTTGAAGGTTCCAATAGGTTCGTATGATGATTTTGGACTTAGACATATGTCCGGATCGGGTTGTGGATGACCGGGAAGCATTTTGGCGCTTAATAGTGAAAGTTGATTCCTTAAGGATTTTGAAATTCTTTAAATTTGGTTTGGAGCGAGTTTTTGTGATATCGAGGTCCGAACAAAATTCCGAGACTGGAATAGTTCCATAATGTCATTTTGAGACTTGCACCCAAATTTTGGTATCATTCCAAGTAGTATAAGTATGTTTCGGTACATTGGAAGTAGATTGAAGTACTTAAAGTTCATAAGTTTGATTCAATTGGTTTTAGGGTGTGATTCCTAGTTTTAGTATTGCTTAGGGCATTCCGAGGGTTTGAGCGAGTCCGTTTTATGATTCTAAACTTGTCAGTATGATCGGGTAGGGCCACGGGGGCAGGAGCGTCAACCAGACGAGGCTCGAGCTAAGTTGAAAATTTGAGAAGGAGCTGAAGCTCCAGTTGCTTTCATAATCGCACCTGCGGTTGGCCAGACGTAGGTGCAAGCCCGCAGAAGCGGCTCAAGTATCGCAGATACAGCCCAAGGGGATGAGCCTAGGTTCCGCAGATACGGCTCCTCTTTCGTAGAAGCGGAATCGTTGGAGCGGTCACCCGACCACAGATGCGGCCCCAGCTAGCCCGGCCCATTTTCGCAGAAGCGAACATTCTCCTGTAAAAGTGAGACTGTAGATGCGGTCAATACACTGTAGGTGCGGAAATCGTTGAAGTCTATGGCTTTCATTTAATAATGGAGTTTGTCATTTTTTACACATTTCACTACATCCTTGGGCGATTTGGGAGTTTCAAAAGGGGATTTCAACCTAACTTTGTGAGGCATGTAATTTCTACTTAATGAGAGTTTAATACATAGTTCATGGGTAGATTACAACATGTAAATTAGTAAAAATTATGGGTTTTAAGTAAAACCTAGGGTTTTGATAAAAATAAAATTTAACCATGAAATTTTTTTATGGAATGTTGTAGAAATAATATTGTCTTTATCCTAAGGTTATGGGTAACGACTTTCTTCGAAAATTTCCGAAATTCGAGCACGTGGGACCGGGGATGAATTTTAGGGAACTTGCACTTAGGGTGGGGAAATTATTTCAATAGTTAGAATATGAACTCTTGAGCATATATTGACTAGTTCTTACCCCATTTGAATAGTTTTGGATCATTCGGCTCCGATTTGAGGGTTTGAGCGTATTCTTGAATATTGAAGTAAGCGTTGGGGCAAGGTAAATCTCCTTTCTAACCTTGTAAGAGGGAATTGACCCCATAGGTGAATTAAATAAATATATGTAACTATCTGTTGGGGCTAGGTACGTACGTGGTGATGAGTGTTCGTACGTAGCTACTATTATGCTAATTGTCCGGGTAGTTTAGGACCTGTATCATACTATACCTGAAATGCTTGCGTCCCTACTTGCTACTAAGATCACTTAAGTCATGCTGGAAATTGGTAAACAAATATAGACAGCTATACTCAATTACTTGAGAATTTGTTAATTACTTGACCATAAATGGGCAATGTGTGCTTCCTTGATAATAAATTATTATTTGTGGATCGGGCCGAGCGCCTCGGTAGTAAATAGATGCATCTATGGTTCACGCCATTTTAACCTCTGGCAGTGCATAGTTTAATTATATATTGGACCGGGCAGTACGACCTCGGCACAATGTGCGCATGCTATTTATGTGGAACATTCCGTGATTTACAATGCTTAAATGCTTTGAAATGTAAGTTATACATGATATGACTGAAATTGATATGTTGTTTATGAAAGATTATCTTATTTCTCCTTGTTCTTGGACTATCATTTGTATTCATGCTATTCATGCTTAGCGTAACACTAAAACTATATTATTAATTACCCTAGTAGGTATCAATTCGACCCCTCGTCACAACTTCTTCGAGGTTAGACTGGATACTTGCTGGGTACATGATGTATATGTACTCATACTATGCTTTTATACTTAATTGTACAAGATCTGAGGCAGGTGCATCTTGCCACCCGTCCAGCGCGCATTCCTAATACCTGATTGAGATTTTACGGTGAGCTTCTGATCGGGTCTAAGCCTACACTACTATTTAGTAGTGAGGATGATCGATGCAGTTTTACCCAAAAGGTCGAGATCGAATCCACAGGGAGTTAATTTGTTTGGAGTTAGATTTATATCCGAGTCTAGATGTGGGTTTTGCTCTTGATTATTCTTCCACGCATGTTTGGTTTACTTCTATTTCTATTCTATAGCATGCAATATTTAAAACTAAGTACAATATTTTTTATGTTGATTTTCAAGGGATTAAAGGGAGTAGGGTAGTGACTTCCACCTAGGTGGATATCTAATAGGTAGCAGGAATCTAGGGCAATCATGTGATTAATTAGGGTCGTAATATAACTATCACACCCGGGTACTCACTTTATACCTCTCGGTAGTTTGAGTAATTTTGCCCGATTTCAAGTACAAATAGGTATTCATGCTATACAAGTGATCTTAGCTCAAGTCGGGTATTATATCTCTAGGTTTAACCCTTTAATTGGGGCTATCAATTTCTTGAGTTCACCCAATTCCTTGTTCGCTAGTTTTCCTAGACTTAGTCACTCTTTCTCAAGTGGAGACTAAGTCATAAAGGTATGGATTGGTGTTTACAGCCACTAATTCCATAGTTTTAGCAAGAACTAGGCTAAATACTACTAACCTAAATTGCACTCTCTGATTCTTCACTTTGCGGACCGTGTATTTGTAGTCGCAGCTGCGTTGTGGCTTCCGCGACCGCACAATATATGTGCGGTCCGCATTTCTGGTCTCCTGGCCTAGTCTTGGTTTTTGTTCCAGATTTGACTCCTTTATGAATTGATTATGCCTCCTTTGGTTTATTTTGATTAATTCCTGCAAGCAAGCATATTACATTACTTTTTGGTAATACCTTCATGCATTTTTGGCCCAAAATACAAGTAAAAGAGAGCAAATAATAGGTTAAAATCGCCGTTCATCAACTCCCCCAAACTTAAGTATTTGCTTGTCCTCAAGCAAATAAGGTAGTTCCCACCTCCCCCAAAACAAAATAGAAGGATATTTCAGCTGCCCTAATGTGAATCAAACATGCATCAGTTGGGAATAACAATTACCCTAAACACAAATGAATTATCAACAACACACAACCTTTTGAGTACCATAGTTCTAATGTGACACAAGAGCATCAAGAGTTGACTTAACTCACTAAAGAAGCTCGCTCTACTACGTAGGTCATTGTGTAACCCAAACTCTTCCTCCTCTACTCTCCATAAGAAAATCTCACTTTAGATTGTAGCACTCAAAACAAGGATTGTGGAGAAGTACGCTCATGTCTCTCAAGGGAATGTCACAAGTCCGGCTCTATGTACCATAAGCTTTCCCCTTATGTAAATTACCACTAATGTAAGCTCACTCAATTCAAAATCATATAGGGCTTTTGTGGGAATTTAATGAAGGCTTTTGGATCAAGGTAGGACTTATTGGCATATGATGGTTTCATCTTTCCTGAAGCACTCCATTTTCTTATTTTGGCTCATACTTTCTTGACTCTTTGAGTCATTTTCTTCTTCCTTAGGGGAACTAGAGAGATACATTGTCACTCTTTCTTTCTCATACGATCATTTTTCTCCTTTTCTAATCATTACATGCCTTTCATCATTACTTTCTTTGAGTCCCTTCACTTTTCTATCTTATTCACTTTCTCTTTGACATATTTCTTTTTGGCTTTTTTTTTCTTTTCTTTTGCCTTCCCGTTTTTTTAATTTTTTTGTTCTTTGTACCTTCTAATCTATAACTTTCACATTCCTCGTCTCTCCCCCAAACTTATGCTTTTACCAATTGTGAATGCTAAGTAAAGATCGGGTGCCAATAGAGTGTCATTTAGAATAGATAAAGGCTTATAACGTGGTTATTGAAAGAAAAAGGGTTTCGGCTCAAAAGGGTTGACTAGGGATATCATATTGGTAGGCTATGGAAGCTTTCAAGGAGAGCCTACAATCATTTGTCAGGTCGAGCTACACTTAGAATTTTGCCTAGACAAACATTCAGGGCGAGTTCTAGACTTGTTGGCACGGAACTTGGGCTTGCAATTCAATACCTCACCTCACAAGCTGTTGTATTTTTAAAGAGGATAGAGTTCAGGGCGCACAACAACCCTAGATAAGATTGAGCATGAAAAATTTCTCCAAGAATCCACTCGATGATTGTTTAGTCACCACAAGAGTCTAAAAGTTACAACTAGAACTATTCTTTTCCAATAAACTTGTTTCTAACCATAAGGTTGAAGGTAAATGTGCTAGGCCCAAGTGAAGCCTGCTTGAGACACTTTTATTCATTACGACTATTTACACCAAAACATAAAGAAAAAGAACTCAATCCGTTAAGAAGGCTGTCACGCCATCTATCATCGGGAAGAGCCAACCTGTTCACATAACATCCACCTTTGGAAGAACCGTGGCATTAAAAAACCCAAAGGCTTATAGTTCACAAAAAATTTAAAAAGAATCTAAAAACATAAAAATAAACTACTAAAGGAAATAATAAGCTATGAAGTAAAATTACGAAAGAAGTTATGAAGTAAACTACGGAAATCAAACTGAATATATACAAACTTTAAGTAAAGCAAATATATACATAAATGAAAATAAATATATACATCAAATAGTAAAAATATATACATACCAAATGTGAAAGTAACGAATATATACATTCCAAAAGTAAAAATAACGAATATATACATACCAAAAGTAAAAATGAAGATAAGTAAAGATAAAGAAAAATAATATCATAGTTATTACATATCAATGTCATCAAATCATCAACAAATCAAATTAGACTACCTCCCAAATAAAATATAGCATTGTCCTCAATGTTAATATCAAAATAAGATCAGGGAGAGGGTTAGGGAGTAAAGAAAACTTCCTATGTGGTCTCTATTTGCATCGGGACAGGCACATGGATGGGGTCCTCAGACTGCATAGTATCATCATCTCCCTCCAATTCCTCTAATTGGATCTCCAAATCTTCTGATTGGGGGACCACGGGGTTGCGGAGCATCTGAATCAACTCTTTAGCACTATGTGTAGTGGCAGCCGGCTCCTCAGACTGGCCAGCTACTGGTGCCTCATGCTCTACTACATGTGCTTGCCCATCCATGAGCAAGTCCAATGGGAGTCTCCAGCAGATGCAAACTTCTTTACCTCCTCTGTCAGCAGCTCCATTGATTTCTTTGAGGCCTCTGTCTTCTTCATCTTCTTCACTTGCTTGCCCATATCCTTGATAACCTTTCCATGTATATCCTAAGTGTTCAGGATCTTCTTCTGGTTGTCCATGAGCTTCTTCTAGTTGGCTAAAAGCTCATTCAATGAATCCTCCACTGATGGAGGAACCTGAAGTTATGCTGGGGCTGACTATACTGCTACTAGATTGGATACGACAGACAGCTTTGATGCAGCTGCCTACATCTAGTTGTTGATGCTGGATAATGTTTGAGAAACCCGCAGTGCAATATGAGGGTAAGTGGAAGATGAGGGCACGGATAATGGAACTATGATGGATGGCCCAAATGAAGGAGGAGGTATGGCAGTTGAAGATCCCGTTGCTGTGGAATGCTCTAACCCGGTGGCCACTACCCTTGGCTCTTCAGACTATCCGGTTGAGATAGCGGCTTTACCCTTTGCTTTAGGGTTGTCCGGTCCTTGGAGGCTATACTAGGAGAAGGGATTTTTAGGCTTTGCCTTTGTGTAATAATCTTCTTCTTAACTCCTTGGTCCTCGAAATGGTGAGGAAGTTGAGGTAGGGGTAGGATCTTTCTTACTTTCTAACTGCCTTGGTGATGTGGTAGTACTTGAGGTTCCCCACATTGATAGGATACCCCTCCATGATGGCAACTATCAAGATTTCCCAGGTGAGTGGGAGGACATTATCATGCTGACACGGGTCCAACCGGCTGCACAAAAATGTGGACCACCCTTTGGCTTCAAAGTTGAGGGTGTTTCTAGCTATTGGGACTCCAGTTGTGAGCTATGCCAGTGTCGTCCCTGGAGCTAATATCTCTGCTAGCCATGGGCGGGCTGCTTCATCTAGTGCCAACTTCTCCAAGTATTGCATGGCTTCCACATCCTCAAAGCCGGCATATTCATTCAAAGTGTGTCCGTCAAACCACATCTTCAAATTCTGGACCTTTGTCACAATGGTGCCATTTTTTATGTGGGCAACATTAGCGTAGAACTTTTTGACAAGGCACTCATTTGCATCCGACACTTTACTGGTGAAGAACTTCCACCATTTTCTCTCCTCAAACTGTCTCTTGACATTTGGATTGTGGGGAAAGAGGTCTCTCTATGAACTCTCTCTCTCAAGGGTGAGCGACCTTTCGGGCCACCATTCCCAAAACATCAGATATGCTTTCTCGTTCACGAATCTATCAGCCCATACTAAGTCTTTCTTGACCTGGTCAACCCCCCAACATTGGTATCACCCCCTCTCCCGTCATCTGGGACCTCATCATCATCATCAATAGTAATAAGGGTAGCTAGTGAGGCCGAAGTTGTACCAGATGGGGAAGATGGTGCCGAAGCCTCACTACCTTCCTCTAAGCCATAAAATGACTCCGAAAAGGAGGTAGGTTCATAAACTAGATGTAGTCTCCCCTAATATTGTATGGGGACATGTGTTGGCACAGAGTCTCCTTCCGAAACTTACCGAGAATGGACATATTCACTAGTGTCAGAATGGTCCAGGGCTCTATCCGCAGCTTTGATGGAGGCTCTTAACTTGCCGAACGATTTTTTCACTGATAATGGTAATTTAGTCTTTCCTTTACCCCTGCCTCGGGAGGATTCTGCCCTCCCTTTAGATGTATCATCTCTACCTCTGGAGCGGACTATTGTCTGCACATACAAGCAATGAAATATAGTCAGAAAAAGGGTTTCAAGCATGTGCTAAAATAGTACAGATGAAATGCATCATTGCTTCTCAGAGCAGGGCACTACGGACCACATAAAAGTGAGTGCGGCCGCAAAATACCCACCGCGGACCACGTAAAAGTGAGCGCGACCACGAAAAGGCCAGGTTCATACTACTGACTCTTTGTACTTGATCAAATGCGGACCGCAAAAAAAGGAACGCGGCCGTAAATAACCCCTTGCGGACCGTGTAAAAGTAAATGCAGTCGTGGAAGCAATTGATAGACTCTCTAAATTTTAGAAGCGCGGACTGCGAAAACTTGGATGCTGCTACGAAGTTGCAACCACGGATCGCAGAAAAGTGACTGTGGCCGCAGAGGTTGACAAATTTTCAGTGCTTTGAAGTTCGGGTGTCGCGGACCGCGTAAATTGAATGATGTCGCATACCCTCTCGCAGACCGTGAAAAAATGATCGCGATCGTAAAATTCGTTTGACATCAGCACTGAAGAACACTGATATTAGGGTTTTCACTAATTACACAAATTATAGCAATTGAACTTTTAATATTACTAACCCCCAGCCCCACTAGGCATACAAACACTACCCATATGTATTTAAGCAATCGTGAATCCTTAATTTTTCATTAGGGCATACATTCGATCCTAAATTAAAAGGAAAATTAAAACAAAGAGAAAAGAAAAGAAAAGAAAAAAATATAAAATCAAACCATTGAACTGAACATACCAGTTGTATAAAGTTGGAAATCTACACTTGAAGTGAGTGAGATGAGAATGAGAGCAAGAATGAGTACATTGTGCTTTAGGTGTGTTTGAACAGTTATGGTTCGTAAAGTGTAAAATATTTCAAGAACCTCGATTTATACTAAGACCTAGGGGACCCATTGACTCATTGGAGTGCGGCCACGAAATTTTATCGCGGTCCGCACTCGTTACTTTTTTGTAGAGATACTTCAAATACAATACCGAGGTACGTGAAAAATTGACCACAACTGCCATTTTTATGCGGTCCACGAAAATGTGAATGCTGCCGCAAAAACTGAAGGGACTTTGACAGACCAACTTCTACGAGTCGGCATTTTCCATAAACCAACTGCGCGTTCAGCGTCAAAGTTGTGCGGCCGTGAAGTGCTCATGCGGTCCGCGAAATTTTTGGCGTGGTCCGCAAACTTTTGTCAATTAGCCAACTTTCTCCCTTGTCAATTTCCTGCACTGCACAACCAATTCCTACGTACACTTCACAACCAATTAGTCCAAAACACTGCCTAATCTAAGAATAAAACCAAAAGAAAGAAAAATACATAGGTTGCCAACCAAAAAGCGCCTGATTTAACATCATGGCACGACGCATGTTACCATTATTCACTTGAAATGGATCAATGCCACAATGTAGCCATTATCAACCTTACCAAGGTAGTGCGTTACTTGGTGCCCATTGACTCTCAAGATCACAAAATTCTTGTTTTTTTAAATCTAGAGCACCAAAAGGAGTTACATGCACGACTTCAAAGGGACCGCTCCACTTTGACTTGAGCTTTCCCGGAAACATCCGTAACAGAGAGTTGAATAAAAGAACAAGGCCACATTCTTTGAATTCTTTGTTTTGGATATACTTATAATATAGGTACTTCATCTTGTCCTTGTACAATTTCGAACTACAGTAAGCATGGAATCGGAACTCATCAATTTCATTTAATTTCTCAACCCGAAGATTGGTAGCTACATCCCACTCTAGGTTAAAATTCTTCAATGCCCACATGGTCATATGCTCTAATTCCATTAGGAGGTAACATGCTTTCCCAAACACCAACTGATACGAAGACATACCAATTGAAGTCTTGTAAGTTGTTCTATAGGCCCATAAAACATCGTCAAGTTTCCTTGACCAATCAGTCCAGTTTGCATTGATAGTCTTGGATAAAATACTCTTGATCTCCCTGCTGGAGATCTCGACCTGTCAACTTGCCTGGGGGTGATAGAGATTTGACAACTTGTGAGTGACACCATACATGGAGAGTAAAGTGTCAAAGGCTTTGTTACAAAAATGAGAACCCCCATCACTGATAATGGCCCTTGGGGTGCCGAACCTTGTGAATTGTTGGGCAAAGCCATGAATTTAACCCATTTGGAAACGTAATCCACAGCAACAAGAATATAGGTGTTCCAATATGAACTCACAAATGGACCCATAAAGTCGATGCCTCATACATCAAAAATATCAATCTCAAGGATAGTGATGAGCAGCATCTCATTCTTCTTGGAAATCCCACCGGCTCTTTGGCAATCATCACACCGCTTAACAAGCTCGCTTGCATTTTTGTACACGGTAGGCCAATAGAATCCACAGCTTAGGACCTTTGTTGCAGTTCTTGCCCCACCATGGTTCCCACCATATGGTGAGGAGTGACAAGATTCAAGAATAAACAATTGCTCTTCTTCTGGAACACATCTCTGGATAACACTATCGATGCAAATTTTGAAAAGATATGGCTCGTTCCAATAATAATCCCAGCAGTCACGTTTGAGCTTTTTCCTTTAGTTTGAAGAGAACTCATTCAGGACAATTCCACTCACAAGATATTTAGCCACATCGGCAAACCAAGGCATCCCGGTCAAAGACATGGAAAGGAGTTGTTCATCCAGAAATGAATCATGGATCTCAAGGCCATCATGGGGCCTCCCCTCCTCTTCCAAACGGGACAAGTGGTCCGCCACTTGATTCTCACTCCCTTTTAGGTCTATGATTTCAATTTCAAACTCTTGTATAAGAAGTACCCACCTAATCAATCTAGCCTTTGAGTCCTTACTCATCAAATAATGAAGCGCCACGTGATCGATGTGAACACTCACTTTGGTACCGATAAGGTACGGACGGAACTTTTTCCATAGGAAAGACAATGGCTAAGAGTTCTTTCTCGATCACCGTATAGTTTACTTGGGTGTCATTCATGGTCTGACTAGCATAGTAGACCGGATGGAATATCTTGTTGATTCTTTGCCCCAATACCGCTCCTACCGCAACATCGCTATAGCATCACACATGAGCTCAAATGGTAAGCTCCAATTTGGTGTGGTAATGATGGGAGTGGTAGTCAACCTATACTTGAGTAGCTCAAAATCTTTCATGAAATCATCGTTTAACACAAATTTTGCATCTTTTTCCAACATCTTGCATAAAGGGTGCACCACTTTTGAGAATCCTTGATGAACCGATGGTAAAAACCCGCATACCCTTTAAAGCTCCTCACTCCATTGACGGAAGTAGGAGGAAGGAGTTTTGATATCACTTTAATTTTTGCTTTATCCACTTCAATACCATTCTTGGAGATCTTATGGCTGAAGACAATGCCTTCCTCAACCATAAAGTGACATTTCTCCCAATTAAGCACCAAGTTGGTCTCTTCACAACGTGCCAAGACTTTATCAAGATTACCCAAACACTCATCAAAAGAAACCCCCTAAAACAGAGAAATCATCCATGAAAACCTCAAGGAAGCCCTCTACCATATTCGTGAATATTGCCATCATACACCGCTGAAAAGTAGTTGGTGCAATACATAGACCAAACGACATCCTTAAGAATGCAAATGTGCCATATCGACAAGTGAAGTTGGTCTTCTCTTGCTCTTCAGGTGCAATAAGAATCTGGTTATACCCAGAATACCCATCCAAGAAGCAATAAAAATCACGTCCGGCTAACCTATCCAACATTTGATCAAGAAATGGAAGCAGAAATGGTCCTTCCGAGTTACTTTGTTGAGCTTTCTATAAGCCATGCCCACCCTCCAACCAGTGACAGTTGTTGTGGGGATCAACTAATTGTTTTCATTTGTAATCACAGTCATGCCCCCCTTTTTTGGGGCACATTGTACCGGTGAAGTCCATGAACTATCAGAAATAGGGTAGACAACCCCAACATCCCACCACTTGATAACCTCTTTCTTGATAACCTATTGCATGGCCTCACTGAACCTTCTTAGATATTTCACGGAGGGTTTGGAATCTTTCTCCAATATGATTTTGTGCATGCAAAAGGCGGGGCTTATACCCCGAATATCTGCCAATGTCCAACCTATTGCCTTCTTCCTCCTTTGGAGCACCGCTAGCGTGGCATCTTCCTGCATGTTAGTTAAGCACAAGGAAAGAATAACAGGTAAAGTTGAACAAGGGCCTAAGAACTCATACCTGAGGTGTGAAGGCAAATGCTTCAACTCCAATATGGGAGGCTCCTCGATTGAGGGCTTTGTTGGTGGAGTCTTCTGGTTCTCAAGGTCCAAGGAAAGTTTCGGGGGCTCATATGTATATGAACCCATTCCTTGCACAACATTGACATATTCAACCAAACCTTCCTTCTCATCCACATCATGATTCAACAACACAACTTCCTATGGATCTTCCACATTAATCACATCACTTATGTCTTCAACAATCACTTCAGTCGCAAGATCCACAAACAAACATATTTCGTTGCTATTAGGCTGCCTCATTGACTTCCAAACATGAAACACAACTTTTTCATCGCCCACCTGGAAGGTGAGCTCCCCTACTTCCATATCAACTAAGGCCTTCCCTATAGCTAGGAAAGGTCTCCCCAATATTATTGGCACCACGTAGTCAACCTCACATTCAACTATCACAAAATCTGTGGGAAGTATGAACTTGTTGACCCGAACTAGCACATCATCAATTATACTCAATAGCCTTTTCATTGTTCTATCGGACATTTGCAACCTCATAGATGTGGGCCTTGGTTTTCCAATCCCCAATGTCTTGAACAAAGAATATGGCATCAAGTTAATGCTTGCCCCCAAATCATACAAAGCTTTGGTGAAATCGACACTACTAATAGTGCATGGTATTGTAAAAGCACCGGGGTCTTCTAACATTGGAGCCATGGAGTGCACAACAGCACTCACTTGATGTGTCATTTTGATCGTTTCACAGTTCCTTGGTCTCTTTTTTATTACTAAGTCCTTCATGAACTTGGCATATCCCGGCATTTGTTCTGGAGCTTCAACCAAAGGCATATTTATGGACAAACTTTTCATCATATCAATAAATTTCTTGAACTGGTTCTTATTGTTTTGTTTGGAGAGCCTTTGAGGATATGGTAGAGGAGGTCTTGGCAAAGGAGCCTTAGCCTTGGGCACTGCCATTTTCGGTATGTCTGTCACGTGTTCCCTAGACGAGTTCACATCATTTTGTGTCTCCTCCACATTGTCATCAATGTCTATCCTCATTTCTTCATTCACATTCTCATCACTCACTTGCACATCATAGCTTGTATCATCATCATCTTGCACCAACACATCATCCCTCACAACCTTTCTTTGATTAGAGGTACTAGCTACTCCACCTCTACCACTTCTTGTAGCCACCGCCATAGCATGGCCTGTATTTTTTCGACCCTTCGGGTTTACTACCGTATCACTACGGAGAAATTACTACCTTCAATAAAGAAAACAACATCTAACAAGAAGCAGTAACATGGAAGCACCAATAAGCATGTAATAGTTAAGATAGGAAGACAATATATCGGGAACGGGGAAAGGCACATGCTAAATAGATAATTTGGCGGCGCATAGGAACTCGTCACTTCACCTATACGCCACACACATGGATTTTTATGTAGCAAGTCGGGGATCCATAATCCCTCAAGTCAAAGTTAGACACAACACTTATCTCAATCCATCGATTAACTCAAAGATCAATTACCTCTTTTCTTCTAGATTCCACCTCCAATCCACTCGTATCAAGTCATAATTAACCTAATAACATCAATTATCACCAAAGAAATCAATTCCAATATATAATTATGAGTTTTCCCATATTTTCCCCAAAAAGTCAAAATCCGACCTCAGGCCCGCTTGGTCATAACCCAAAATTCGGACTAAAACCTGATCATCCATTCACCCCCGAGACCAGATATACAATTGGTTTTGGAATCTGACCTCAATTTTAGGTCTAAATCCCTAACTATGAAATTTCTAAGTTCTACCCAAAAATCCCCAATTTCACCATGAAATACCCTAGCTTCTAGGATGAAATCAATTAAAAAGAAGTAAAAGATTGAAAGAAATGAGTCAAGAATCATATACCTTTGATTTAGGGAAGAACTAGCCTTTGGAAAATCGCTTCTTGAGGTTTAGGTTTTGAAAAATGGGAGAATGAATAAAAATCTCGTCTAAGTCTAAACTTATTAGATGCAGATGTCTAAAAATCTCTTCACAGGACTGCTACCTTCGCAATTGCGATCACTGAACCTCGCAAATGCGAGTAAGAGATCGCATTTGTGATCCTGACCCTTCCCCGGACTCTCTTCGCAATTGCGAAGGTAACCTCGCAATTGCAAAAACTGCTGGCCCAGCCGTCCTTCGCATTTGCGATGAAGGCCTTACAAATGCGACCTCCACAATAGTGGCAAATGCGAACCTTGACCTGGTATTTGCGAGGTCTGAGGCCTGCAATACAGCTGAAGAACACTAGCAACTTTTCTAAGTTCCAAATCATTTCGTAGCCCATCCGAAATTCACCCGAGCCCTCTGGTCTCCAAACCAAATATTTATACAAGACTTAAAACATCATACGGACTGGCTCGTGCAATGAAATCGTCAAAATAACACTTAGAACAATGAATTTAGTACCAAATTGCATGAAATTTTCAAGAAAGTATCAAAACTTCTATTTTCTCAACCCAAGGTCTGAATCACGTCAAATCAGTTCCTTTTCTCACCAAGTTTCACAGACATGACTTAAATATTATATTAAAGTTATACCGGACTTCGGAACCAAAATACGGGCCTGATACCAACGAGATCAAACATTAATCAAATTCTCAAAACCATTATAATTTCAGTCTTATAATTTTCAACAAAAATTTATTTCTCGAGCTAGGGACCTCGGAATTCGATTCCGAACATACGCCCAGGTCTCATATTTTACTACGGACCCACCAGAACCGTCAGAATACGGGTCCGAATCCGTTTACCCAAAACGTTGACCGAAGTCAACAAGAATCAACTTTTTAGGCAAAAAACTATTATTTTCTTATTTTTTTCACATAAAAGATTTCCGAATATAAGCTCGGACTACGCATACAAATTGAGAAGAGATAAAATGATGTTTTTATAGCCTCAAATTACGGAATCGAGTTCTAAAACAAAAGATGGCCTCCTTTTGGGTCATCACATTTATAAAACTTAATAGTGTTATATTGGAAATCATCGAGGATCTTAGCTTTGGAAACCTTGAATATTTTTGAAATTTACCGTGAGATTTGGTTACCTATTACTATATGTTAATTTTGAGAATCAAATATTCTGAAAGTTTTAAAATAAATACAGAAATTCTGGAAATAAACCTAACAAAAAGTAAAAAAATGTAAGGTACCTAACAATCTAAAACTTATAGAGTAATTTATATGAAGCTAATTGCTATAAAGTTGAGTTCGTCGTTATATCCAATTCCATACCTTTTAATAACTAAATTATTCCTTCAACAAATATTAAAAATTTACATTAATTTAAAAAAATTAATAGTATTGACAATCACTATTTTCATGATTTAACATTTATTCGCTAACCTTTATTATATAACTCAAACATAAATATTAAAATGATATTTATTTGACTTCTCTTTAAATTTTGTATTCGTTGAGACTAGATACACGCACAACGGGCATACCTAAAAGACTAGTCTTTGCAAAGGTGTACCTTAACTGAATTTGAAACTAACAGTAAAGTTCTCAAACAGAGTTAAAAATAACGAAGTTCTGTACTTCTGTAACTACCAAAGCCTAATTATATTATACGGAAAATGGCTAAAACTGCCCCTCACCTATTCTCTTTAGTCTACAAATGCCCTCGTCCGCCTATGTAGCTAAAAAAGACCCTACCGTTAAAAATCTAGTCTATTTGTGCCCTTATTTCTGACAGATTACTTATCATTAGAAAAAAAAATTGTTAATTCCATGTGGTCTTTTCTGATTATTCATTAAATATGGTACACCCTAAATCATATTTAAGCCCACCCATTATCCATCCAGACTGACCCCATCCATCAAAAATCCATTTAGCCCCAAAATACTCGATTTCAATATCATTTTCACCTATTTTATACTACAAATTACTGGAATTTCTCTCCTCTCTCATCTCTCATCTCCCATCTCCCATCTCCCATATCTTAATTCGGAATTTGGTAAATTGAAGTTCTTTTTTTCTTCTTCAAATGTCGAATCTTTCTCTACTTCTTCTCGTGATCCAAGTGGCTTTTGTGCTTGTTATTGTGGACTAATAGCCAATTATTTTACTGCCACGACTATAAATGATGGTCGTAGATTCTATAAATGTCCTCATTACGAGACTAATGATTGACGTTATTGGGAATGATGCGATGAAGAACTTCCATCTCATGTGTCAATGTCTATCCACAAGTAAAAAATTCATTAGATACCCTTCGTCAAGAATAGAATAAGCTTAGGAAGACAATCGGTGATATAGTTGGTAGTAAAGCAACAGATTTGAATAATCTATCTACATAGAAGGAGAAAGTTTTAAATTTATAGAGTTGAAATTGAAGCAATAGAACAAGTTTATACTATGGTCATGAGCTATTTTTGTTGTCTTTGTGGCTTGCAAAATGATGTAGAGAAGTTGTTGTTTTGGTTAGTAGTGTCCAGATATTGAAATAGGTGGAAAATGATGTGAAATCTGAGTGTTTTGGGGCTAAAAGGATTTTTGATAGGTTGGGTCTGGATGGGTAATGGATGCGTGGAAATATGGATTGGGGGTGTGCCATATTTAATGACCAGTCAAAAATGGCCACGTGAAATTAACAAATTTTTTTTAATTGATAAGGTAGTTTGTTAGAAATGAGGGCACAAAAAGGCTAGATTTTTAACCGTAGGTCACTATTAGCAAAATATGTGCACGAAGGACATTTATAGACTGAAGCGAATAAGTTAGGGACAGCCCTTTTCCGCATATTATATATGTCAGTGAACCACATGAAAGTCAAACTTTATACCTGAACAAAAGAAGGAGAAGATACAAAAAGCTTTTCTTTAAGATACAAAATGTATTCAAGTGCAACCGATAGCTTGCCCTTTCGTTTTCTGACATCAAATTAGTCGAAATTAGCATCAATATATACTGGTTAATTGTTTAAAGCGATGACGACAAAGAATTGGTTGTCTAGTTTTCTGCTGTCTAATATATATATATATGTATATATAACCGAGGTTATTCTTGTTCAAACAGTTTATGCAATTGGGCTTTGATATATAGTTATAGAGCTGGGTTATTTTTAACTCAGTTTAAGAACTTTACATTAGTTTTACAAACATTGTTAAGGGTTAGACTAAAGATTTACACTTTTATGAAGATAAAGGGATATTTTGTATTCAGTAATATAAACAAAATGATTGTGAGATTACCTTTTATATTAAATCCCCGCTATAACTACCGAAAAGATTTTCATAAATTTCAATGTAACAACTCTACTGCCATCTATGATCTAACAAACTCACTATTTCCCCAAAACAGGGTCTAAGTGTAGAGCGACAAACTCCAAGGCACTAAAGTGTAGAAGAAAACCCAACTTTCAACCACTTAACTAATACTCCATCTGTTTCAATTTATGTGAACCTATTTCCTTTTTGGTCCGTGCAAAAAAGAATGACCCCTTTCCTTATTTGGAAACAATTTACCTTTATGCAATGATTTATAGCCACACAAAATATATGTGCCTCATTTTATACCACAAGTTCAAAAGTCTTCTCTCTTTTCTTAAACTCCGTGCACAGTCAAATGGGTTCACATAAATTGAAACGGAGGGAGTAGCAGATTTGGCCGAGCTTAAAATATCAGCTAATATTGAGAAGTATTTTTTTTTCAAAAGTACTTTTGGTGAAAAACAGTTATATTTTAGCTAAATGATTTGAAAAGCACTTCTGAGCAGCAATTAGTGTTTGACCATGCTTTTAAAAAGTGATTCTAAGTGTATTTTTTTCAAAAGCGCTTTTCAAAAAATTGACTTTAAAAGAAATTACTTTTTTTTTATTTCTCAAAAATTGCTTCTGCTTCTACTCAAAAATATTTTTTTCCTTCTAAAATCTTGGCCAAACACTTTAACTTTGAAAAAGAAAAATACTTTTTTGGAAGAAAAAATATTAATTTTAAATTTAGAGAAGCTTAGACAAAGAAGCTATAACTCTATTCCCGCCTCAGCTTTCTTCAAGATATGTACAACTCTCCAAGCTACTCGTACTAGCATTTTAATAGTTCAACCTACCCTCTCCTCTTTTATTTTTATTTTGTTTTATTTTTTTAACCGTCTCATCTCCTCCTCATAGAGTGCATTCTTAATTTATAATAATAAGATAATTTGATATATTTAAATTATGATGTAAAAAATAAATAATATATCAAAATTTTTAATTTTGTTGCTTTGGTTTAACTGTTTGTTGTTATTGCTTCCTTTTCATCTTTCCTTGAGCTGAGGGTCTATTGGAAACAACCTCTTTACCTTCAAGGTAGGAGTAAAGTCTGCGTACACACTATCCTCCCTAAATTCTGTTTGGGAGATTATACTGGGTATCTTTTTATTGTTGTTGTTGTTGTTGTTGTTTTGGTTTAACTATATTGATACTGATTGAAATCTTCAATACTTATATATATATATATATATATATATATATATATATATATATATATATATATATATATATATATTTGTGTTATAGTAAATAGTTAAATTCATTTTTTAATATGATGCTTGACTTTTTCATATTTTGATACTCAAATCATCTTTATAGATTGGTTGAACACAATATATTTATCAAGTGCTTCTTTTCAAGTGAATTGCCAAATACAAACTGCTCTACTTTAAAAATACTTTTTAAAAAACCTATTAGATAAAGCTTTTCAAAAGTAGTTTCTTTTAGACTCAAGATCAGCCAATGAGCTACTGCTCATTTCTACAAATATAAAAAGGGCTACCGGTGCACTAAGTTACCGGTATGTGCAGGATTCCGGAAAAAGGCCAGACCACAAAGATCTACTATATACAGTCTTATCCTGTATTTCTACAATTATGAATATTAGATATTAAAACCATCATACATATACTTTACACCTCATATTATTTCCAACTTCTATTTTTGTAACGACCCAACCGGTCGTTTAGAGCATTTGCACTTCGCTCGGTAGTTTACTAGCATGAGTAGTTCTGAATGATATATTATGACTTGTGTTAATCATGTGTTTTGGTGTTCAGGTTATTCGGAATCGATTTGGAAGAATGTATTTCATTGTTGAAGCTTTAAGTTGGAAGAGTCGACCAAGTTTGACTTTTTATGAATTTGACTCTGGAAATAGAGTTTTAATGGTTCCGTTAGGGACGGATGTTAATTTTGAACTCAGGTATGTGTCCGAAGTTGCATTTGGATGTTTCTAGAAGGTTTCGACACAAATTGGCGAATGTTGGAAAATTCAAGGTTTAGAAAGTTCATAAGTTTGACTGAGAGTTGGCTTTGAGGATATCGATTCAGATTGTGGTTCCGAGAATCGAAATAGATTCATTATGTCATTTGGGACATGTGTGCAATATTTGGGTTCATTTCGAATTGATTTTCTATGTTTCGGTACGAATTTTGGAAGTTGAAAAGTTCAATGTTCTTCAAGTTCTATTTGAGGTGTGATTCATTGTTTCAATATTGTTAGGTGTGATTTGAGGCCTCGAGTAGGTCCGTGTTATGTTAGGTTATGTTATGGGACTTGTTGGTATATTTGGACAAGGCCCCGAGTGGCTCTGGGGAGTTTTCGGACAAGGTTCATATCATTTTCATTTCATGTTGAATTGCTGAGGCTATTGGTTCCGGCGCAGGTGCGGAGCTGCAAAAGCGGCAATGTCATCGTAGAAGCATAGAGGGGGATCTGTGAGGATCGTAGGTGCGGATACTTGGGCGCACCTTCGCAAGCGCAAATGCGCATAGCGACGGTCACAGAAGCGGGTTAAAGATCGCAGAAGCGATGGTTGCTAGTCAGGGGTTCTTCGCAAAAGCGAAACATTTGACGCAGAAACGGTGGTCGTAGATGCGACGATTTGTCCACAAATGCGAAAACTGTTGGGAAGAAGCTATCAAATTGAGGTTTTGATTTTTAATATATTTTGAGATGTGATACTCGGATTGAGGCGATTTTTGGAGCAATTTTCATCACAATGATTAGGGTAAGTATTTTATACTTGGTTTTGATCTTATTTCATGAATCTATCTTCATTTTGGCAATTGATTGATGAATTTTAAAGAGAAATTGGGGATTTTAGCCTAAAGTTTCATAATGTGAATTTTTGAGTTTTGAACATCGATTTGGAGTCGAATTTGAGTGAAACTAGTATGGTTGGACTCGTTATTGAATGGGTTGTCAGATTTTGTGAGTTTTGTCGGGTTCTGAGGTGAGGGCAGGGGTTGAACTTTTGGATGATTTTAGGCTTTTGATTAGAGATTCAACATTTATCCATGGGTTTGTTTCCTTTGACATTATTTGATGTATTTGAGTTGCTTTTGGCTAGTTTTGAGCTATTCGGAGGTCGGTACGCGTGAGATGGTATTTTTGGAGCGTCATTTGGCTTGTTTGGTATTGGAATTTTTCTTTTCCAAAGTAACACTTCTAACTTGGTGCTGAGGGTATGAAACCCTGAATTACGTGTTTGTGGTTGATATTGAGGTGACGCATATGCTAGTTGACGGGCGTGTGGGCGTGCACCGTATGAATTGTGACTCTATTATTTTTGTGGTACTATGTAGTTACCTGGTCTTACCTGTAACCATGACATTTCTATGTACTTGAGTTATTGAGTTGTGATCCATGTTAGAAACTATATGTAAGCTATATGTTTATCCTATTGGGACCCACTGAGTTCATTTCTGATGTTGAGTTATTTCCTTTCATTGCATTACATTCTTAGTCATACACATTCATATGCATATCATATCTCAATCTCTTTTACCATTTATTGACAGATCATATCAATATTTTGTGCTAGTTTTTATTGTCACGACCCAAACCCCGGTCGTGATGGCGCCCAACCATATAGCTAGGTAAGCCTCACCAATTATCACTCAATTTAACCATAAATCTCAAAACCGACAATTTTAGGAGAATGTAATAGTTTTAGAATAATAATCCACTATTTATAGAAAAATAATATGGAGAAATACGAAGTCTGATAAAAACACACCCAAAAGATCTGGGGTCACAAGTCTAGAGCCTCTAACAGCGGAGTAACAAATATCTGAAAACATATAAGTCTGGAATGCGGAAATAAACTGAATAAAAGGGGAGAAGTTGGGTCATGCGAACGTCAGGCAGCTACCTCGACAACTCTGATAAAACTCTGCACAGCGACTGCTCAGCTAAGTCTCCGGAACACCTGGATCTGCATACATGGTGCAGGGAGTAAAGTGAGTACTTCCAACTACGTGGTAAAAGACATATATAATGGCTGAAAGTAAGAAATCCCGAAATACCACAATATAAAGCTGAAACTCTCCTCTTAGAACATTTATCAATAAGCAACAATAAATCAATGACAGACAGATATCAATGTATGAATGCAATGCAATGCACATGACCGCTGCGGCGTATAGCCCGATCCATTTGGGTACCCGCGCTCACTGTGGGGGTTCAGACTCCGGATGGGCTCCTACAGCCCAAGCGCAATGACATAGTAGCATTCGCTGCGGCGTGCAGCCCGGTCCATAATCAGTCCAAATATATATATATGCAAGCAAGCCACACGGGCACAACCAATTACCATTTTCAGTTCCATTTAACAGGTATTATAATTTAAGTGATTAAAGCCTTAGAAGATTTTTATTCATTTATAGACAATATTTAACTCAGGACTGATATCATGGGAACATGCTCAACATCATGGAAGTAGTGATAATAATCCCTAAGGGATCCAAATAGCTGGCTTGCAACCCAAATATGCTCATAACAATCCAAGTAGGATGTTTACTAGCCAATTTCTAGGCATATAACACAGTATAGACATCTCTCGGACGAACAAAGTCATAGTCCCGTACACAAACGACCCCGCACTCACAGTAGAGTACGTGTCTCGCCTCAATACAACGTCACAATATGAGATACCGGGGTTTCAAACCCTCAGGTCATCATCTACATCTATTACTCACCTCAAACCGGCCATACACTAGTCCGCAATGTCCTTTCCTTTTGAATCGACCTCCTCGCGCGTCGAATCTAGTCAAAACCACAATGAATACATTAATATATGCTAAAGAAACATAACCCAATCGAAATTACTCGAAAAATACTAAAAATCACGAAGTTGGAAAAACCCGAGCCCCGGGCCCACTTCTCAAAAAATTCGGAAATTTACATCACTGGATTCCTCGTCTCGCCACGAGTCTATACATTTCAAATTTACAAAAATCGGAGTTCGTTTGCCCCTCCAATTCATATTTAACTCTCTTGAGTTTTTAAGCCCTAACCTCCATTTTTAACCTTTAAATCCTTGAAATTCAGTGATTAATCAATGTCTTTACACCAAAATAACATATTCCGAGGCTAATAGTTCTTACCTGATGAAGCTCCTTCGATTTCTCCTCAAAATCGCCTAAGAACAGCCCTAGTCGAAGTCCTAAATATTTTTCTTAACTTCTGAAAATCGTGAACATTGTTCATTAAACACAGGCCCGATTTTCGCTTCTGCGGTCATTTAACCGCACTTGCGGTACCGCTTCTGCGACACAATGGACCGCTTATGCGGTCTCACTTAAAATTTCGGAGGACCGTTTCTGCGGTTAATTATCCGCTTAAGCGGAACCGCTGAAGCGACCCTTAGTCCGCTTATGCGGAATTTTCCTAGGGCCATGCCTGATCGCTTATGCAGCCATTTCACTACATCTGCAGAACCGCTTCTGCGGTTCCTTTTCCGCAGATGCAGAAATAACAGAAGGCAGAAGTTTCAGACCTGCAACATGCTTCCAAAATTCACGTTTAACAACCCAAAATCACCCCGAGGCCCCCGGGACCTCAACCAAAAACACCAACATATCCTATAACCTTATTCAAACTTATTCCAATCCTCAAAAAACGTCAAACAACGCTAAAACCAATAAATACATCGGATTCAAGCCTAGTTTTCATCAAAACTTCCGAAATGCGCATTCAATCAAAAACCCGACCAAACGATGTCCGAATGACCTAAAAATTTGCAGACATATCCAAAATCACATAAAGGAGCTACTGCAACTCTCGGAATTCAATTTCGACCCTCGGATGAAAATCTCACCTACCCACCGAAATTCGCCAAAATTCACAATTAGCCAATTCAAGCCTAATTCTACATCGGACCTCCAAATTCAATTCCGATTGCGCTCTTAAGTCACAAATCATCACCCGAAACTAGTCGAATCATCGGAAATCCATTCCGAGCCATCGAACTCATAAGTCAACATCATGCTGACTTTTCCAAACTAACTTTCTTTTAAAGAGACTAATTGTCTCATTTCTAACCGAACTCTATCCGAATTACTTCAAATTCACCAACCACCTATAATAAAACATATAAAAGCATAAAACAGGGAAAACGGGGCGGTAACTCACGTGACGACGGGCCGCGTCATCACATCCTCCCCAACTAAAACAAACGCTCGTCCTCGAGCGAGTCAAGAAATATACCTGGAGTCTCAAATAAGTGAGGATATCTGCTCCACATCTCCTGCTCGGTCTCCCAAGTGGACTCCTCCACGGGCCGACCTCTCCACTGCACCTTCACCGAAGCTATGTCCTTTGATCTCAACTTTCGAACCTGACGACCCAAGATAGCTACTGGCTCCACATCGTAGGTCAAGTCCTCATCCAACTGGATCGTGTTGAAGTCTAACACAATAGACGGGTCCCCAACATACTTTCGGAGCATAGGAACATGGAACACCGGGTGAACTCCCGACAAACTGGGTGGCAAAGCAAGCATATAGGCCACCTCCCCAATCCTCCTAAGTATCTCAAAAGGTCCAATGAACCATGGACTCAACTTCCCTTTCTTTCCAAACCTCATAACGCCTTTCATAGGCTAAACCTTCAACAAGACCTTCTCGCCCACCGAATAAGATGCATCTCGAACCTTCCGGTCCGTATAACTTTTCTGACACGACTGGGCTGTGCGAAGTCTCTCCTAGGTCACTTTCACCTTCTCTAAGGCATCCTGAACTAACTCTGTCCCCAATAGTCTAGCCTCGCCGGGCTCAAACCAACCAACCGGAGATCTACACCGTCTCCCATATAAAGCCTCATACGGTGCCATCTGAATGCTGGACTGATAGTTGTTGTTGTAAGCAAACTTTGCAAGAGGCAAGTAATCAGCACAAGAACCTCCAAAGTCAATAACACAGGCATGCAACATGTTCTCCAATATCTGAATGGTACACTCGGACTGCTTGTCCATCTGAGGATGAAACGCTGTGCTCAACTCTACCTGTGAACCCAACTCTAGCTGAAAAGTCCTCCAGAACTGAGAGGTAAACTGAGTACCCCTATCTGATATAATAGAAACTGGGACCCCATGCAACCGTACAATCTCCCGGATAAAAATATCCGCTAACCGCTCTGAAGAATAGGTGGTACACACCGGAATGAAATGCGTGGACTTGGTCAGCCTATCCACAATCACCCAAACTGAATCAAACTTCCTCGCTGTTCGAGGGAGACCACTCACGAAGTCCATAGTAATCCTCTCCCATTTCCATTCGGGAATATCCATGCGCTGAAGCACACCACCGGGTCTCTGATGTTCATACTCGACCTGCTGACAGTTGAGACACCGAGCTATTTGACTTACAATGTCCTTCTACATTCTTCTCCACTAGTAATGCTACCTCGAATCCTCATACATCTTCGCGGCACCCAATGAATGGAATACCGCGAGCTATGGGCCTCCTCTAATATCAACTCTCGGAGCCCGTCCATATTGGGCACATAGATCCGGCCCTGCATCCGTAACACACCATCACTATCAATAGTCACATCCCTGGCATCATCATGCTGAACTCTGTCCTTAAGGACAAGCAAATGTGGATCATCATACTGACGCTCTCTAATGCGATTATACAAGGAAGACCGAGATACCACAAAAGCCAACACCCCACTGGGCTCAGAAATATCTAACCTCACCATCCGATTGGCCAAGGCCCGAACGTCAACTGCAAAGGGACTCTCCCCAACTGGAATGTATGCCAAACTACCCATACTGATTGCCTTTCGGCTCAAAGCATCGGCCACTACATTGGCCTTTCCCGGATGATACAAAATGGTGATATCATAGTCCTTGAGTAACTCAAGCCATCTCCGTTGCCTCAAATTAAGATCCTTTTGCTTAAACAAGTGCTGAAGACTGCGATGGACACCTCATAAGATACATCATAAAGGTAGTGCCTCCAAATCTTCAAGGCATGAACTATAGCGGCCAACTCTAAGCCATGAACAGGGTAGTTTTTCTCATGGGACTTTAACTGACGAGAAGCATAAGCAATAATTCTACCCTCCTGCATCAATACAGAATCGATCGCAACTCTCGAAGCATCACAATGCACCGTGTAAGAATCTAAAGCTGATGGCAATACTAATACCGGAGCTGTGGTCAAAGCTGACTTGAGCTTCTGGAAGCTCTCCTCGCACTCATCCAACCACACAAATGGAGCATTCTTCTGCGTCAACATCGTCAAAGGTGAAGCAATAGATGAAAAACCCTGAACGAACCTGCAGTAATAACCCGCCAAACCGAGGAAACTCCAAATCTTAGTAGTCGAGGAAGGCCTCGGCCAACTCTGCGCCGCCTCAATTTTCTTTGGGTCAACCTGAATACCATCACTGGACACCACGTGTCCCAGAAAAGTCACATTACTAAGCCAGAACTCACACTTAAAGAACTTCGCATAAAGCTTCTCCTCTCTCTATCTCTGCAATACCACCCTCAAGTGCTGCGCGTGCTCCTCCTGGCTACGCGAGTACACCAGGATATCATCAATAAACACGATCACAAAAGAATCCAGATACGGCCAAAATACACTGTTCATCAAGTGCACGAACGCGGCTGGGGCATTAGTCAGCCCAAATGACATAACCAGAAACTCATAATCCCCATATCTCATCCTGAAAGCTGTCTTCATAATATCAGAATCTCTAATCTTCAGCTGGTGATAGCCTTAACAAAGATCAATCTTCGAGAACACCCTCGCTCCTTGGAGCTGATCAAACAAATCATCAATGCGCGGCAGAGGATACTTGTTCTTCACCGTTACCTTGTTCAACTACCTGTAATCAATACACATCCTCATTGATCCATCCTTCTTCTTGACAAACAACACCGGTGCACCGACACTTGGGCGAATGAACCCCTTTTCTAGGAGTTCCTGAAGCTGCTCTTTCAATTCCTTTAACTCTGCTGGTGCCATACGATAGGGAGGAATAGAGATGGGCTGAGTGCCCGGCACCAGATCAATACCGAAATCAATGTCCCTTTCCGGTGGCATGCCCGACAGGTCTGTTGGAAACACATCTGGAAACTCTCTCACAACGGGCACAAAATCAATACTAAGAGTCTCAGCTCCAACATCTCTCACAAATGCTAAATATGATAAACATCCTTTCTCAACCATCCACTGGGCCTTTAAGAAGGAAATCACCCTGTTGGGAACATAATTGGTCAAACCTCGCAACTCAATGCTTGGAATACCCGGAATAGCCAACGTAACTGTCTTGGCATGACAGTCCAGAATAGCATAGTACAGAGATAGCCAATCCATACCCAGAATCACATCAAAGTCTACCATACCCAACAACAACAAATCAACCTAGGTCTCCAGACCCCCAACAATAACAAGACAAGATCGATATACGTGATCCACAATAATAGTATCGCCCACCGGGGTAGATACATGCACAGGCAAGGCAAGACAACCACGGGTCGTACCTAAATGATAAGGAAAATATGAAGATACATAGGAATAGGCAGATCCAGGATCAAATAAGACAAAAGCATCCCTGTGGCAAAGTGAGATAATACCTGTGATGACGGTATCTGATGCAATGGCGTCCTTTCTATCTGGAAGAGCATAGAATCGAGCTTGGCCACCGCCAGTCCAGTCTTCACCCCTGGGGCGACCTCTGGCTACCTGGCCCCCACTCCTAGCTGACTGGGTGGGTGCTGAAGAAATAGGAGCAGAAGATGAGGGCTGATCCCTCTGCTAGGACTACCTACCACGGAGCCGAGGACACTGTCTCCTCATATGACCCAACTCACCACACTCGTAGCAACGACATGGAGCTGGAGAAGGGGACTGAAGGGACCCCCTCGGTGCAAATGAACCTTGGGCTGATGAAGCAGGAACAGAGCTCTGAGCTGGAAGGGCACTCAGTGCAGGCTGGCTCTGCTGATGACCCTGATGACCACGGCCCGACGAAGCCCCACTGGACTCTGTACGACCTGACTGAGGAGGTCTGAAGGAACAACCTCTGCTGCACTGGAACTGGCCTCTAGACGGAGCACCACTGAAGCTACCTGAACCTCGAGGCCTCTTGGCCTCCCTCTCCTCACGCTCCCGACGATGGTCTGTCTCAATCTGATGAGCCATATCAACAACCTCCTCAAACGAGGCGGCCACAACCCTCTCTCTAGTCATCAAAATATGAATGGGATAATTGAGGGCATCCACGAACCTCCTAATCCCCTCCTGATCAGTCGGGATCATCCAAGTAGCATGCCGAGCTAGCTGCGTAAACCTCAACTCATACTGGGTCACTGTCATGTCCCCCTAAACCAACCACTCAAATTGACGACGCAGCTCCTCCCTGCGAGACTGCGGTACATACTTCTCCAGAAAGAGAGCGGAGAACTGCTGCCAAGTAAGGGGCGCTGCTCCAACAGACCTACGCCTCTCAAACTCCTCCCACCAAGTAAATGCAGGCCTTGAGAACTGGAAAGTAGTAAAAGCTAGTCTAGTCGACTCCAATATCCCTGCAGTGCAAAGCATATGCTGACACTTGTCCAGAAATCCCTGGGCATCCTCGCCCTCTGTACCACTGAACGTCGGAGGCTGGAGCCTACCAAACCTCTCCAGTCGACGCTGCTCATCATCTGGCATAGCCGGAACCACAAAATCTGGAGCTGGTGCGACTCGTGCAACAGAGGCAACTGGTGCAACTGGTGCAAATGGAGCAACTGGTGCAGCTGGAGCAACTGGTGCAACTGGGGCAACTCCCGGTGTCTGAAATTCCTGGACACCCTGATCGGGTGTGCGGGCAGCGGGGGTCTGCTCATCAACACCGGTCTGAGAAGTAGTTGCTGTAGTAGTGGTTGATACGGCCTGAACCAGGCCAGTGCAGGCGGATAACATCCGTGCCAAAGCCTCGTGAAGACCAGTAATCATAATAGGCGCTGCCGGTGCCTGAACAGGTACTGCTGGAGCATCTACAGCTGGAGTCTGGTCCTGAACCTGGGCAACTGGTGGGTGTACAGGTGCTACCTTGACTGGTCCGCCTCGACCACGATCGCGACCACGGCCCCTAGCGGGTGCCAAAGGTGGTCGTCCGCCACGTCCGGTAGCACGAGTTCTCGCCATCTGCGAGAGAATAGAATACACAAATTTAGTTCTCGGACCAACAAAATCGCACGACAAGAATTTCAAGAAAGTGAAGTATTTCCTAAAGGTTTTGTAGCCTCCCGAGGATAGATACAGACGTCTACGTACCGATCGGCGAGACTCTACTAACCAGCTCATGACTCGTGAGGCCTAGTAACCTAGGCTCTGATACCAACTTGTCACGACCCAAACTCCGATCATGATGGCGCCCAACCATATAGCTAGGCAAGCCTGACCAATTATCACTCAATTTAACCATAAATCTCAAAACCGACAATTTTAGGAGAATGTAATAGTTTTAGAATAATAATCCACTATTTATAGAAAAATAATACTGAGAAATACGAAGTCTGATAAAAACACTCCCAAAAGATCTGGGGTCAAAAGTCTAGAGCCTCTAACAACGGAGTAACAAATATCTAAAAACACATAAGTCTGGAATGCGGAAATAAACTGCATAAAAGGGGAGCAGTCGGGTCCTGCGAATGTCAGGCAGCTACCTCGACAACTTTGATAAAACTCTAGATGACGGCGACTGCTCAGCTAAGTCTCCGCAATACCTGGATCTGAACACATGGTGCAGGGAGTAAAGTGAGTACTTCCAACTCAGTGATAATAGACATATATAATGGCTGAAAGTAAGAAATCCCGAAATACCACAATATAAAGATGAAAGTATCCTCTTAGCACATTTATCAATAAGCAACAATAAATCAATGACAGACAGATATAATTGTATGAATGCAATGCAATGCACATGACCGCTGCGGCATACAACCCGATCCATTTGGGTACCCCCGCTCACTGTGGGGGTTCAGACTCCGGAGGGGCTCCTACAGCCCAAGTGCAATGACATAGTAGCATTCGCTGCGGCGTGCAGCCCGGTCCACAATCAGTCCAAATATATATATATATATGCAAGCAAGCCACACAGGCACAACCAATTACCATTTTCAGTTCCATTTAACAGGTATTATAATTTAAGTGATTAAAGCCTTAGAAGATTTCTATTCATTT
>MU668365.1:64080-77884 GCA_026770625.1 Nicotiana glauca
CGCGTCGAATCTAGTCAAAACCACAACGAATACATTACTATATGCTAAAGAAACATAACCCAATCGAAATTACTCGAAAAATACTAAAAATCACGAAGTTGGCAAAACCCGAGCCCCGGGCCCACTTCTCGAAAAATTCCAAAATTTACATCACTGGATTCCTCGTCTCGCCACGAGTCTATACATTTCAAATTTACAAAAATCGGAGTTCATTTGCCCCTCCAACTCATATTTAACTCTCTTGAGTTTTTAAACCCTAACATCCATTTTTAACCTTTAAATCCTTGAAATTCAGTGATTAATCAAAGTCTTTACACCAAAATAACATATTTCAAGGCTAATAGTTCTTACCTGATGAAGCTCCTTCGATTTCTCCTCAAAATCGCCTAAGAACAGCCCTAGTCGAAGTCCCAAATATCTTTCTTAACTTCTGAAAATCGTGAACACTATTCATTAAACACAGGCCCGATTTCTACTTTTGCGGTCATTTAACCGCACCTGTGGTACCGCTTCTGCGACACAATGGACCGCTTATGTGGTCTCACTTAAAATTTTGGGGGACTGTTTCTGCGGTTAATTATCCGCTTTAGCGGAACCGCTGAAGCGACCCTTAGTCCGCTTATGCGGAATTTTCCCTGGGCCACGCCTGACCACTTATGAGGCCATTTCACCGCATCTACGCAACCGCTACTGCGGTTCCTTTTCCGCAGATGCAGAAAAAAAAAAGGCAAAAGTTTAAGACTTGCAACATGCTTCCAAAATTCCCGTTTAACCACCTGAAATCACCCCGAGGCCCCCGAGACCTCAACCAAAAACACCAACACATCCTATAACCTTATTCAAACTTGTTCCAATCCTCAAAACACGTCAAACAACGCTAAAACCAATAAATACATCGGATTCAAGCCTAGTTTTCATCAAAACTTCTGAAATGCGCATTCAATCAAAAACCCGACCAAACGATGTCCGAATGACCTGAAAATTTGCAGACATATCCAAAATCACCTAACAGAGCTATTGCAACTCTCGAAATTCCATTTCGACCCTCGGATCAAAATCTCACCAACCCACCGAAATTCGCCAAAATTCAAACTTAGCCAATTCAAGCCTAATTCTGCACCGGACCTCCAAATTCAATTCCAATTGCGCTCCTAAGTCGCAAATCATCACCTGAAACTATTCCAATCATCGGAAATCCATTCCGAGCCCTCAAACTCATATGTCAACATCAGGTTGACTTTTCCAAACTAACTTTCTTTTAAAGAGAATAATTGTCTCGTTTCTAACCGAACTCTATCCGAATTACTTAAAATTCACCAACCACCTATAATAAAACATATAGAAGCATGAAAAAGGGAAAACGGGGCGGTAACTCACGTGACGACGGGCCGGGTCATCACATCCTCTCCAACTAAAGCAAACGCTCGTCCTCGAGCGAGTCAAGAAACATACCTGGAGTCTCAAATAAGTGAGGATATCTGCTCCATATCTCCTGCTCGGTCTCCCAAGTGACCTCCTCCACGGGCCGACCTCTCCACTGCACCTTCATCGAAACTATGTCCTTTTATCTCAACTTTCGAACCTGATGACCGAAGATAGCCACTGGCTCCACATCATAGGTCATGTCCTCATCCAACTGGATCGTGCTGAAGTCTAACACATGAGACGGATCCCCAACATACTTCCGGAGCGTAGAAACATGTAACACCGGGTGAACTCCCGACAAGCTGGGTGGCAAAGCAAGCATATAGGCCACCTCCCCAATCCTCCTAAGTACCTCAAAAGGTCCAATAAACCGTGGACTGAGCTTCCCTTTCTTTCCAAACCTCATAACACCTTCCATAGGCAAAACCTTCAATAAGACCTTCTCACCCACCGAATAAGATACATCTCTAACCTTCTTGTCCGAATAAATTTTCTGACGTAACTGGGCTGTGCGAAGTCTCTCCTGGATCACTTTCACCTTCTCTAAGGCATCCTGAACTAACTCTGTCCCCAATAGTCTAGCCTCGCCGGGCTCAAACCAACCAACCAGAGATCTACAACGTCTCCCATATAAGGCCTCATACGGTGCCATCTGAATGCTGGACCGATAGCTGTTGTTGTAAGCAAACTTCGCAAGACGTAAGTAATCAGCCCAAGAACCTCCAAAGTAAAAAACACAGGCACGCAACATGTCCTCCAATATCTGAATGGTACACTCGGACTGCCCGTCCGTTTGAGGATGAAACGCTATGCTCAACTCTACCTGTGAACCCAACTCTTGCTGAAAAGTCCTATAAAACTGAGAGGTAAACTGAGTACCCCTATATGATATAATAGAAACTAGGACCCCATGCAACCGTACAATTTCTCGGATAAAAATCTCCGCTAACCTCTCCGAAGAATAGGTGGTACACACTGGAATGAAATGCGCGGACTTGGTCAGCCTATTCACAATCACCCAAACTGAATCAAACTTTCTCGCTATCCAAGGGAGAACACTTACGAAGTCGATAGTAATCCTCTCCCATTTCCATTCGGGAATATCCATGCGCTAAAGCACACCACCGGGTCTCTGATGTTCACACTTGACCTGCTGACAGTTAAGACACCGAGCTACATGACTTACAATGTCCTTCTTCATTCTTCTCCGCTAGTAATGCTGCCTTAAATCCTGATACATCTTCGCGTCACACAACGAATGGAATACCGCGAGCTATGGTCCTCCTCTAATATCAACTCTCGGAGCCCATCCACATTGGGCACACAGATCCGGCCCTACATCCATAACACACCATCACTATCAATAGTTACATCCCTAACATCATCATGCTGAACTCTGTCCTTAAGTACAAGCAAATGTGGATCATCATACTGACGCTCTCTAATGCGATTATACAAGGAAGACCGAGATACCACACAATCCAACACCCTACTGGGCTCAGAAATATCTAACCTCACCATCCGATTGGCCAAGGCCTAAACGTCAACTGCAAAAGGCCTCTCCCCAACTCGAATGTACACCAAACTACCCATACTGATTGCCTTTCGGCTCAAAGCATCAGCCACTACATTGGCCTTTCCCGGATGATACAAAATGGTGATATCATAGTCCATGAGTAACTCAAGCCATATCCGTTGCCTCAAATTAAGATCCTTTTGCTTAAACAAGTGCTGAAGACTGCGATGGTCAGTGAACACCTCACAAGATACGCCATAAAGGTAGTGCCTCCAAATCTTCAAGACATGAACTATAGCAGCCAACTCTAAGTCATGAACAGGGTAGTTCTTTTCATGGGACATTAACTGACGAGAAGCATAAGCAATAACTCTACCCTCCTGCATCAATACACAACCGATCCCAACTCTCAAAGCATCACAATACACCGTGTAAGAACCTGAAGCTGATGGCAATACTAATACCGGAGATGTGGTCAAAGATGACTTGAGCTTCTGGAAGCTCTCCTCGCACTCATCCGACCACACAAATGGAGCATTCTTCTGCATCAACATCATCAAAGCCGAAGCAATAGATGAAAAACCCTGAACGAACCTGCGGTAATAACCCGCCAAACCGAGGAAACTCTGAATCTCAGTAGCTGAGGAAGGCCTGGGCCAATTCTGCATCGCCTCGATTTTCTTTGGGTCAACCTGAATACCATCGCTGGACACCAGTGTCCCAGAAAAGTCACAGTACTAAGCCAGAACTCACAATTAGAGAACTTCGCATAAAGCTTCTCCTCTCTCAATCTCTGCAATACCACCCTCAAGTGTTGCGCGTGCTCCTCCTGGCTACGCGAGTACATGATATCATCAATAAACATGATCACAAAAGAATCCAGATATAACCGAAATACACTGTTCATCAAGTGCATGAATGCGGCTGGGGCATTAGTCAGCCCAAATGACATAACCAGAAACTCATAATGCCCATATCTCGTCCTGAAAGCTGTCTTCATAATATCAGAATCTCTAATCTTCAACTGGTGATAGCCTGAACAAAGATCAATCTTCGAGAACACCCTCGCTCCTTAGAGCTAATCAAACAAATCATCAATGCGCGACAGAGGATACTTGTTCTTCATCGTTACCGTGTTCAACCGTCTGTAATCAATACACATCCTCATTGATCCATCTTTCTTCTTGACAAACAACACTAGTGCACCCACACTCGGGCGAATGAACCCCTTTTCTAGTAGTTCCTGAAGCTGCTCTTTCAATTCCATTAACTCTGCTGGTGCCATACGATAGGGAGGAATAGAAATGGGCTCAGTGCCCGACACCAGATCAATACCGAAATCAATGTCCCTGTCCGGCGACATGCCCGATAGGTCTGCTGGAAACGCATCTGGAAACTCTCTCACAACGGGCACAGAATCAATACTAAGAGTCTCAGCTCCAACATCTCTCACAAATGCTAAATATGATAAACATTCTTTCTCAACCATCCACTGGGCCTTTAAGAAGGAAATCATCTTGCTGGGAACATAATCGGTCGAACCTCGCCACTCAATCCTCGGAATACCCGGAATAGCCAACGTAACTGTCTTGGCATGACAGTCCAGAATAACATAGTATGGAGATAGCCAATCCATACCCAGAATCACATCAAAGTCTACCATACCCAACAATAACAAATCAACTCGGGTCTCCAGACCCCCAACAGTAACAAGACAAGATCGATATACGTGATCCACAATAATAGTATCGCCCACCGGGGTAGATACATGCACAGGAAATGCAAGACAACCACGGGCCATACCTGAATGATGAGCAAAATATGAAGATACATAGGAATAGGTAGATCCGGGACCAAATAAGACAGAAGCATCCCTGTGGCAAACTGAGATAATACCTGTGATGAAGACATCTGATGCAATGGTGTCCTTTCTATCTGGAAGAGCGTAGAATCGAGCCTGGCCACCGCCAGTCCGGTCTTCACCCCTGGGGCGACCTCTGGCTACTTGGCCCCCACTCATAGCTGACTGGGTGGGTGCTGAAGAAACAGGAGAAGAAGATGAGGGCTGATCCTTCTACTGGGACTGCCTACCACGGAGCCGAGGACATTGTCTTCTCATATGACCCAACTCACCACACTCGTAGCAACGACCTGGAGCTGGAGAAGGGGACTGAAGGGAACCCCTCACTGCAGATGAAACCTGGGCTAATGAAGCAGGAGCAGAGCTCTGAGCTGGAAGGGCACTCAGTGCAGGCTAGCTCTGCTGATGACCCTGATGACCACAGCCCGACGAAGCCCTATTGGATTCTGTACGACCTGACTGAGGAGGTCTGAAGGAACGACCTCTGCTGCACTGGAACCGGCCTCTAGACGGAGCACCACTGAAGCTACCTGAACCTCGAGGCCTCTTGGCCTCCTTCTCCTCACGCTCCCGACGATGGTCTGTCTCAATCTGATGAGCCATATCAAATACCCCCTCAAACGAGGCGGCCACAACCCTCTCTCTAGTCATCAAAATACGAATGGGATAGTTGAGGCCATCCACGAACCTCCTAATCCTCTCCCGATCAGTCGGGATCATCCAAGCAGCATGCCGAGCTAGCTGCGTAAACCTCAACTCATACTGGGTCACAGTCGTATCCCCCTGAACCAACCACTCAAACTGATGATGCAGCTCCTCCCTGAGAGACTGCGGTACATACTTCTCCAAAAAGAGAGCGGAGAACTGCTGCAAAGTAAGGGGCACTGCTCTCGGTGTCTGAAATTCCTGGACACCCTGATCTGGTGTGCGGGCAGCGAGGGTCTGCTGACCAACACCGGTCTGGGAAGTAGCTGCTGTAGTAGTGGTTGATATGGCCCAAACCAGGCCAGTGCAGGCGGATAAGATCTGTGCCAAAGCCTCCTGAAGACCAAGAATCAAGATAGGAACTGCCGATGCCTGAACAGGTGCTGCTGGAGCATCTACAGCTGGAGGCTGGTCTTGAACCTGGGCAGCTGGTGGGTCTGCAGGTGCTACCCTCACTGGTCCGCCTCGATCACGATCACGACCACGGCCCCTAACGGGTGCCAAAGGTGGTCGTCCGCCACATCCGGTAGCATGAGTTCTTGCCATCTGCGAGAGAATAGAATGCAGAAATTTAGTTCTCGGACCAACAAAATTGCACGACAAGAATTTCAAGAAAGTGAAGTATTTCCTAAAGGTTGTAGCCTCCCGAGGATAGATACAGACGTCTACGTACCGATGGGCGAGACTCTACTAACCGGCTCATGACTCGTGAGGCCTAGTAACCTAGGCTCTGATACCAACTTGTCACGACCCAAACCCCGGTCGTGATGGCGCCCAACCATATAGCTAGACAAGCCTGACAAATTATCACTCAATTTAACCATAAATCTCAAAACTGACAATTTTAGGAGAATGTAATAGTTTTAGAATAATAATCCACTATAAATAGAAAAATAATACGGAGAAATATGACGTCTGATAAAAACACTCCCAAAAGATCTGGGGTCACAAGTCTAGAGCCTCTAACAGCGGAGTAACAAATATCTGAAAACACATAATTCTGGAATGCAGAAATAAACTGAATAAAAGGGGAGAAGTCGGGTCCTGCGAACATCAGGTAGCTACCTCGACAACTCTGATCAAACTCTAGAAGACAGCGACTGCTCAGCTAAGTCTCCGGAACACCTGGTTCTGCACACATGGTGCAGGAAATAAAGTGAGTACTTCTAACTCAGTGGTAATAGACATATATAATGGCTGAAAGTAAGAAATCCCGAAATACCACAATATAAAGCTAAAACTATCCTCTTAGCACATTTATCAATAAGCAAAAATAAATCAATGACAGACAGATATCAATGTATAAATGCAATGCAATGCATATGACCGCTGCAGCGTACAGCCCGATCCATTTGGGTACCCGCGCTCACTGTGGGGGTTCAGACTCCGGAGGGGCTCCTACAGCCCAAGCGCAATATCATAGTAGCATTCGCTGCGGTGTGCAGCCCGGTCCACAATCAGTCCAAATATATATATGTGCAAGCAAGCCACACGGGCACAACCAATTACCATTTTTAGTTCCATTTAACAGGTATTATAATTTAAGTGATTAAAGCCTTAGAAGATTTCTATTCATTTATAGACAATATTTAACTCAGGAGTGATATCATGGGAACATGCTCAACATCATGGAAGCAGTGATAACAATCCCTAAGGGATCCAAATAGCTGTCTCGCAGCCCAAATATGCTCATAACAATCCAAGTCTGATGTTTACTAGCCAATTTCTAGGCATATAACATAGTATAGACATCTCTCGGACGAACTAAGTCATAGTCCCATCCACAAATGACCCCGCACTCACAGTAGAGTACGTGTCTCGCCTCAATACAACGTCACAATGTGAGATACCGAGGTTTCAAACCCTCAGGTCATCATCTACATCTATTACTCACCTCAAACCGGCCATAGACTAGTCCGCAATGCCCTTTCCTTTTGAATCGACCTCCTCACGCATCGAATCTAGTCAAAACCACAACGAATATATTACTATATGCTAAAGAAACATAACTCAATCGAAATTACTCGAAAAATACTAAAAATCACGAAGTTGGCAAAACCCGAGCCCCGGGCCCACTTCTCGAAAAATTCTAAAATTTACATCACTGGATTCCTCGTCTCACCACGAGTCTATACATTTCAAATTTACAAAAATTGGAGTTCGTTTGCCCCTCCAACTCATATTTAACTCTCTTTAGTTTTTAAGCCCTAACCTCCATTTTTAACCTTTAAATCCTTGAAATTCAGTGATTAATCAATGTCTTTACACCAAAATAACATATTTCGAGGCTAATAGTTCTTACCTGATGAAGCTCCTTCGATTTCTCCTCAAAATCGCCTAAGAACAACCCTAGTCGAAGTCTCAAATATTTTTCTTAATTTCTGAAAATCGTGAACATTGTTCATTAAACACAGGCTTGATTTCTGCTTCTGCGGTCATTTAACCGCACATGCGGTACTGCTTCTGCAACACAATGGACCGCTTATGCGGTCTCACTTAAAATTTTGGGGCACCGTTTCTGCGGTTAATTATCCGCTTAAGCGGAACCGCTGAAGCGACCCTTAGTCCGCTTATGCAGAATTTTCACTGGGCCATGCCTGACCGCTTATGCGGCCATTTCACCACATCTATGGAACCGCTTCTGCGGTTCCTTTTCCGCAGATGTAGGAACAACAGAAAGAAGAAGTTTCATACCTGCAACATGCTTCCAAAATTCCCGTTTAAGTACCCGAAATCACCCCGAGGCCCCCGGGACCTCAACCAAAAACACCAACACATCCTATAACCTTATTCAAACTTGTTCAAATCCTCAAAACACGTTAAACAATGCTAAAACCAATAAATACATCGGATTCAAGCCTAGTTTTCATCAAAACTTCCGAAATGCGCATTCAATCAAAAACCAGACCAAACGATGTCCAAATGACCTAAAAATTTGCAGACATATCCAAAATCACCTAACAGAGCTATTGCAACTCTCGAAATTCCATTCCGACCATCGGATCAAAATCTAACCTACCCACCGAAATTTGCCAAAATTCAAACTTAGCCAATTCAAGCCTAATTCTACACCAAACCACCAAATTCAATTCCGATTGCGCTCCTAAGTAACAAATCATCACCCGAAACTAGTCGAATCATCGAAAATCCATTCCGAGCCCTCTAACTCATAAGTCAATATCAAGTTGACTTTTCCAAACTAACTTTCTTTTAAAGAGACTAATTGTCGTATTTCTAACCGAACACTATCCGAATTACTTCAAATTCACCAACCACCTATAATAAAACATATAGAAGCATAAAATGGGGAAAACGGGGCGGTAACTCACATGACGACGGGCCGGGTTGTCACATTTATAAAAGTGAGCCCGAGAGACTGGAGATATTGATGACTGAGTAAGGCCGATGGCCTAAGCTGTGAGTGATATATGTATATATGTGGATCGGGTTGCACGCCACAATGAGATTTATAACTGTATATATGTGGATCGGGTTACACGCAGTAATGGGTGCCATTGATTTATACCATGATTGGCTTGACATTGCGCTTGGGCTGAAGGAGACCTTTCGGTGTCTGCACATACCCCCAATGAGTGCAGTTGATTATATTGAGGGATAAACCTTCTCTAGACATGGATCTTGTCCGAAGCATTTATATACCTTGAGATGGGTCTTCCCTATGATTTGGATTTGGCCCTACTCATTACTGGGTGACTGATGGTCAGTTGATGTATATATTCCGGGATGGATCTTTACTAGACCGGATTGGCCATATACAATACTGAGTGGTTGAGCATGTTGAGTGGAAAGGCTTGGATTTTCAGCAATTTCGAAAAAAGGCTTGGATTTTCACTGATATACTTGAAAAGAGGAACTATTTTTGGGAACCATGATTAAGCTGAACATTTTGTCTTAGAGTTACTTCTTTTATTATTTGCATTAAGTTGTTATGAACTATTGTTGGCTATTAGATGTTAGACCCGACCTTTGTTCCAGCTCATCACTACTCTCAATCTAAGGTTAGGTTTGTTATTTATTGAGTACATGGTGTTGGTTGTACTCATACTACACTTCTGCACCTTGCATGTATATGTTGGCTAATGATATTGTAGTGTTCGATGGGAGCTAGATTTCAAGACGTACCTGTGTTCTGATTGTAGCTGCCTCTTGTTTATGGTAGCCTTAGATTAATAAAATCTGTTTATGTACATTTTGAACACATGATGTATTTACTTCATACCGACTTTGTAAACTCTTATCTTAGAAGTTTATGATTTGTACTACCAGTCCTTGGAAAATGTATTAGATTTAGATATTTTCTTTTAATTATTGTCTCATTAGATTTTATTGGAATCAGTTAGTTGTTAGTTGGTTTACCTAACGGGTTGGGTTAGATGCCATCATGACTAGTTGGATTTTGGGTCGTGATAGATTGTTATCAGAGCTCTAGGTTCATAGGTTCTACAAGTGTCTAGTAGAGTCTTGTGGATTGATATGATGACATCCATACCTATCTTCAAGAGGCTATAGTATATTTAGGATATACTTCCCACCTTTCTTTCCTTATCGTGCGTCATTGATTCATCTTGAAGCGTAACCCTTTGAATTCTTTCCACACATTTGTATGCGCTTGTGAGCGCTCAGTATTAGTCGTGCATCGCCGACTTGCGATTCCATGGACGAGATGCGAGATGTGATTTTTGTGTGCTGATGATGGGCCAGTGTGAAGGGCTTGAAGATTGGTTTTGACTGTAGCTTGAGCACGAGGATTTGGATTGTGTGAGCATGTATTTTTGGACTTATACGTCCGGTAGTGTCCCTTTGAGTGGAATGTGTGGCTCGATAAGTGATTGAATGGCTATATGATGTGTTTGATATGACTACGAGATGTGTTTGGATGGTTCAAAGGTGTTGAGAAAAGTTTTCTTGAGATGTAAAAGGACCATTGGGTGCTTGATTTATGTCTTGATGTGACATATTGTCTCTATTCATGAGTATATTGAAGGGTATTTCATGTTTCTTAGTTGTGGAACAAATTAGATTCTCATGGGCTTTTTAATACGCTCAGACTCAGGAAGATTAAGTGATTGTGTAGTAGTTGCGGCTGTGAAAAGGGTATAAAGAGATGTCAGTTTGAAGCTAAGCAGGTGGGTTATAACTTACGAGGCAATCTACGGATGTGTGATTCTTATGATGTTTTATGAAGGCTTTCTATTCTACTAGTGGGTTATAGTTGTGCAATTTGAGTTCTAATCTGTTGTAATAGTTGACATGACCGTCACGAGGATGAATGGGAGATTTAAAGATGATTTGAGGTATTAGATGGTTTGTGTTACATGAGCTTATGAATGATTTAGTTGAATCTCACTATAATATTATGGCAGTAATAGGGTATGGTTATTGTAAGTTATCAGGTATTTTATTCCATGGCTTTGAGCCAAGTGGGGGGAGTCTACTATCGGCGAGTTGATTGCACAGTTATATGTTGCATTGGTTTAAGTTTGAGTTATACTTGTGAATCAGTTATGACTTGTAGAGGTTGAGATCAGGGATGACTCGAGTAAGGGAATTTCTAGATACGAGTTGTATTACACTCTATGGGTATATGGAAATTCATGAAAAGATTGAGTGGTTATCCGTGAAGGAAGTAATATGCATGGAGTAGGAATTTACTTTATTGCATTAAAGTAGGGATTACTTCTTTGGGTGTCATCGTGCTAATGAGGCACATGTCGTTCGGCCCATTTGGGTGATGAAATTAAGATTTGAGCAAAGTGGATGACCCTCGAGATGGTTCTAATGGATTCAAGATTTATGTGTAGCAATTGAGAATTCTTTTTGGATTTGCATATGGCTAGAATTTGAGATTTAAGTTGGATGGTGTCGAGACTTATGGCATTTCTATAACATTGTGGATTATAAACTTCAGTATCAAGGGGGTGAGGGAAAATAATTTTGGGTTCGCTGAAGGTCTCTTCAGAGCGGGTATCTTGGTTGTAGTACTTTTGAGGAGCTTGAAAGAGAATTCAGTGTCTTATAGGCCTTAGGGCGGTACAGTTTTATGCTAGAGTTCGTGGGGATGTTTTGGTTAAGTATCACGGTGTTCTAGCAAGGGGAAGTATTAATTTGAAGGCAATTTGGAGGTAACTCAGAGAAATAAGACAACTTGGTTTACGTTAGATCATCACGGTAATGGATATGATCGGTTCTTTGGGTACTATGATGTGGTAATTTTCTACAGGTGTTTTGTGACAATGCTCATGGGTTTTGGTGACCTGTATGGCTTGGTTGAGTTAGAGGGATTTGGTTTTAATATCTTGTCTATGTGCAAATGGATCCTAAAGAGATCTCGATGATTTCTATCATAATTTGAGATGGATATTTCATAAAGGCATGAGCAGCATGTTGCGTATTGTGATTTTCCCCTCGATGGGATCAAACGGAAGGTTTCTGGATGATCGGGTATGTATTCTACTAGTGACTTAAAGATTGATTATGAGATTCTCGAACTTTTCATATAATGATGCGGTGTACTGTGTAAGATTAAGAGTTGCATGTACGAGGGAAGTTCATGAATTCTTAGACAACATGGACGATTTTAAATGTCTAGATAAATTCTATTACTACTTGGTATTTCCTAAGAAGAGTGCGCATTTTAGAAGGCGTATTGTGTTTTGACATACGGATGCTTCATTGGTATTGTGGTACTCGCCTGGTTGATTGACTGCTGATATTCAGATTTTTCTATGTGGCATGGAAGAATTATAGAAGTATTCATCATGGGATGATCGTATGTGAGAGATGTGTTAGACATTAGGGCGGTGGAGTTGGGATCAGATATGGTGATTTGTGTGTTCTATAGATATGGAGACTGGTAGTTCTAAGGAGCAGATTGTATCGTGGTTGTGGACTGTAGTTGTGGCCAAAGCTAGCCAGATCATAGTATGTGTTATGATTCAATTATTATGGACTTTCAGATGGTTATTTATCTATTTGTAGGTGACTATAGTTGATTTGGGGTCCATTGGTAGGCCTAATGAGGATGTGCATTCTACACCGGGTCAGATTGATTGACCCATACTACTATTGTTGAGGGATGTGCCATTCAGTTGTTGTTGAGCTTATTCGTGTTATGATATGTTCTGTGAGTTACTCTTCTATGCCACGAGGGCCTGTGATTCGTTAGTTATATGCACATATAGTGCAGTTCTATCTGGGTCTTATAGCGCAATTTGAGCGAAATGGGTATTTGGGTGGTTCACAATTGATTGCGCATTGGTTATATTCTTTCGGGTTTGTGTGACATTGTGTCATTTGATTCTCCAAGGTTATGGTCATGCACCTTGGGTACTTGATGTCGAGTTACGCATGGTTATTGATTTTGAGCAGGCTCGCTGGAGGTTTTTCATATGGACTAGTTTTTGGATAGGGTCACGCATTGCTGCGGGGTTATATGGAGTTATGGTCCTTTGTGTTGGGTTTTTATATTGTGGTTCTACGGTGTGTGATGGGTTTTTAGCATTTCGGTTGTGGTGGTACTTGTTGAGCTTGCAGGCTGGTTCTCTCATTAGAGTCATTTTCTATGTTTGAGTACGTTTGAATTGTTGTGTATTGGTGCACGGATTGCATGGTTTGTGGATTTGTGTAGTATTTGTGAGGTGCGTTACAGAATAGCTTGCATTTGATAAGAGGAGGTCGTCGGTCCTAGAATGGGTGCTATCGGATTTGATTGCGGTATATTTGGAAGAATAATATCGGAAGTCGGCTTAGAAGTTTGCTATAGTTCTTGTCGAATGAGAGGGAACTCCATTACTTGTTGATATAATAAGTGGTTATGAGTTGCTATGTGTTTCTTTCATCGTTGATGGTGTGCGAAGGTTTTAGAATGAGGATTTGATTGATATGAGGTTTACTACCGGTACTGGGTTATTTTGAGCAACTACTGTGATCGAAAATTCTGCTACGAGTATGCGAATTGTGTAGTGTGTCATGTGATTACATCTTGGGTTATGGTTGTGGCTTGATACAACATGTGTAGACTTATACAACGTATATATGCGATATTTGGGTCTTATAGGAGATTTTGGATGTTGGAAATTGGATTCTAAGGTCTATGGGCTAAGATTGAATTAATGATCTTCATTATGATGTGTTGTCGGGCCTATATGGAATAAGTTAGGATCACCCCCTGGTATGTGCAAGGTAAGGTTACACGGTGATCTGACGACTTAAGGACAACTCAAGGCACGTTCGAGGACAAACATATGTATAAGTGGGGGGGGGGGGATGTAACGACC
>MU668365.1:78964-104960 GCA_026770625.1 Nicotiana glauca
GGGGGGGGGGGGGGATGTAACGACCCGATCGATCATTCAGAGCATTTGCGCTTCGCTTGGTAGCTTACGGGCATGAGTATCTCCGTATGATGTATTATGACTTATGTGGATTATCGGTTTTGATTTTCAGGTTATTTAGAATCAATTTGGAAGATGAATTATATTATTGAAGCTTTAAGTTGGAAGAGTTGATCAAGTTTGACTTTTTGTGAATTTGATCGCAAAATGGAGTTTTGATTGTTCCGTTAGGTCTAGATGGTGATTTTGGACTCGGGCATATGCTCGGGCTTGCATTTGGATGTTTCTAGAAGGTTTCAGCACAAATTGGTGAAAGTTGGAATCATGAAGGTTTAGAAAGTTCATAAGTTTCACCAAGACTTGACTTTGAGGATATAGGATTCGGATTGTGGTTCTGGGAATTGCAATAGCTTCATTATGTCATTTGGGACTTGTGTGTAAAATTTGGGCTCGTTCTGGATTGATTTGCTATGTTTCGGCATGAGTTTTGAAAGTTTAAAAGTTCAAAGTTCTTCAAGTTCGAATTGAGGTGCGATTCATCGTTTTGATGTTGTTAGATGTGATTGGAGGCCCCAAGTAGGTCCTTGTTATGTTATGGGACTTGTTGGTATATTTGGATGGGGTCCCGACTGGCTCGGATGAGTTTTAAACAAGGTTCAGATCATTTTCATTTCATGTTAAATTGCCGAGGCTATTTGCACTGGTGTGGCTGCGCCTGCGGAGTATGAGGCGCAGTTGCGGAGTCGCAAAAGCTGTAGTGTCATTGCAGAAGCGTGAAAGGGAGCTATGCATGAGGATCACAGGTTCGGGTGCGTGGGCGCACTTGCGCAGGTATAGATGCGGTAGAAGCGCGATCGTAGAGTGGGTTAGTGACCGCGGAAGCGATGGTTGCTGGTAGGGGCTCTTCGCAAAAGCAAAACGTTTATCGCTGATGTGACGATTTGTTTGCAAATGCAGAAACTGCTGGGCAAAAGCTATAAAATCAAGGTTTTGGTTCTTTTATCATGTTTTGAGATGTGGGACTGAAAATGAGGCGATTTTTGGAGTAATTTTCATCACTAGGATTGGGGTAACTATTCTACACTTGGTTTTGATCTTATTTCATGAATCTATCTTCATTTTTGTCAATTGGTTGATGAATTTTAAAGAGAAATTGGAGGTTTTAGCCTAAAGTTTCGTAATGTGAATTTTTGAGTTTTGAATATCGATTTAGAGTCGAATTTGAGTAAACTAGTATGGTTGGACTTGTAATTGAATGGGTTATTGGATTTTGTGAATATTGTTGGGTTCCGAGGTGCGGGCTCGGGTTAGACTTTTTGATGATTTTGGGCTTTTGATTACAGATTCAATATTTATTCATGGATTTGTTTCCTTTGGCATTATTTTATATATTTGAGTTGCTTTTTGCTAGTTTTGAGCCGTTTGGAGGTCGGCTAGGGAACCACATCTGCGTCCTTGAGCTGCATGTGTGTAGCATATCTAGAGTAGGAATTTCATGTTTTTCTTGATACGAACTTGAATAGAACTGTCGATTTCTTGTTAAGACTGTTGTGTATTTACTTTGGGACTACGAATCGGTATTCCGGGAGATCCTCTACACATTTATATTTGGGACTATGGGACGGTATCCCGGGAGATCCCCCTATACTGGATATTTACTTTGGGAGTACGGATCAGTATTCCGGGAGATCCCTCTACGCATTTATGATTTGGACTACGGGATGGTATCCTGGGAGATCCTCTATACATTTACGTTTGGGACTATGGGACATTATCCTGGGAGATCCCCTATTGCTATCTATGTGCACTGAGTTATTTCTTTCTATGATTTCATCTTTATTGACTATTAGTATTTTAATTATACTATCACATTTCATACTGTTTTACCTTGTTATATATATAGCCAGTAGGGCCTTGACCTGATCTCGTCACTACTCGACCGAGGTTAGGCTTGGAACTCACTGGGTACTGTCGTGGTGTACTTATTCCCTTTTCGGCACATGTTTTTTGTGTGTAGATCCCGGTTTTTCTGCTCAACCATACTATTAGTGAGGCGAGGCTATACAAAGACTTCGAGCTATATTTTCTGCGCCTGCTGACCTAGAAGTTCCTCTTTATTCTCCCTTCAGTTATAGACTTCTTGTATTTTCTTTCGTTTAGACCTCTAGAGTTAGAACACTGTATATTTCTTTAGCTTGTGATTCATGAGATTCCGGGTTTTGGGAGTGCTATGGTCAGTTGAGAGTGTTGTATTGTATATGCCGAGCGGCATTTTCAACTCTCTTACTATATCACCTGTAAATGGTTAGTTTTGTATTTTATTTCATTTCTCCGCAAATTCTTAGGCTTACCTAGTCGTAGAGACTAGGTGACATCACGACAGCTCACGGCTGGAGAACTTGGGTTGTGACAAGTTGGTATCAGAGCTCTAGGTTCATAGGAGTCATGAATCACAAGCTGGTTTATTAGAGTCTCGTGGATCGGTACAGAGGCATCTGTACTTATCTTTGAGAGGCTATGTAATTGTTAGGAAAATTCCACTTCATTTGATTCCTTGTCGTCCGAGATTATTGATTTCAAAATTCTAAACCTCTATCTTCTACCGGAGATGACCAGGCACCTGCGCCCCCTGCTAGAGCCGCCAGAGGATAGGGTCGGGGTAGAGGCCGAGGACATGCACGTGGTGTAGCCAGAGCACCTGTGCGCACTTCCACAGAGGAGCCACCAGCAGCTCTAACTGGAGCCCAGGCGCCTGATACACCTATTGCTACTACTACTCCAGCTCTCCAGGAGACCTATGCACAGTTCATGAGCATGTACACCACTTTAGCTCAGGAAGGGTTGATTCCCTTTGTTGTAGCCACATATCAGGCCGGGAGAGGAGCACAGAATCCCACCGCCCGCACCCAGAGCAGCGGGTTTAGGTTGATCAGATCCTAGAGGATATACTAGTAATGCAGGTAACCTCAATTCAGGACGAGGATAGGGCAGTAGCTTCAAAGGGGGTGCAGCGGAAACTTGAGTGGTTCAAGAAGTACTAGCCTCCTACATTCAAGGGTCTTGCATCACAGGATTCCTAGGGATTTCTGGAGGAGTGCCACCGTATCCTCTGCACTATGGGTATATCAGGGTCGAGTGGGGTTTCTTTCACTGCCTTCCAGCTTAGAGGAATAGCCTATCAGTGGTGGCGTACTTTTGAGTTAAACAGCCCAGCTGAGGTAGCTTGCCTTTCATGGTCCGAGTTTTCAGATATGTTTTTAAAGGAGTATGTCCCTCAAAGCCTCGAGGATGCATGGCGCGCGGAGTTCGAGTATTTGTGTCAGGGTTCTATGACTGTTTCAGAGTATGCTTTCTGTTTCAGTGACTTTGCTAGGCATGCATCGGCCTTGGTTTCTACGGTTCGTGAGGGAGGTTGCCGATTTATTGAGGGACTCATTCCCATTATCAGGTCTAGCATGGACCTGGAGTTGGAGATGGATATTCCTTATCAGCAAGTGGTGAGCATTGCAAGGAGACTAGATGGAATGCTTGCTCGGGATTGGGAGGAGAGAGAGGCCAAAAGGTCTCGAGAGTCGGGCCATTATTATGGTGCCCATGTCCCAGCTGCAGTTCGTTATGGTAGGGGTTATATGAGTCACCCCGTTCATTCAGCTCTTCCAACAGTTAGTGGTATTCCAGCTCCTTCTAGACCTCAGGAGTTGTAATGACCTGGTCGGTCATTTCATGAGTTATAGCCATGTTTTCCCCATTTATGCTTCCTTATGTGTTGTTTAGTTGTATTTCATCGTATCGTGTTGGTTTTTCTGTGTTTGGAGTGGTCTTGGAGTGGAATGAGACACTTAGTCTCTTGTTTAGAAGTTTAAGTTGGAAAAGTCAATCAGATGTTGAATTATGTGTAGAAGATCTCGGATGTGAATTTGATGGTTCGGATAGCTTCGTTAGGTTATTTTGGACATAGGAGCATGTTCGAAATGTAATTTGGTGGTCTGTGGTAGATTTAGGCTTTAATTGGCGAAATTGGAAATTTGGCATTTTTCGGTTAGCAATGGAAATCTTGATATTATGGTCGGAATGGAATTCCGGAAATTGGAGTAGGTCTGTTATGTCATTTGTGACATGTATGCAAAATTTAAGGTCCTTCATGGTAAGGATTGATAGGTTTTGACATCATTTGCGAAATTCAGAAGTTTGGAAATCCTTAGGTTAGAATCCGAGTGTGATTTGGTTTTTTGATGTTATTTTGAGTGTTTTGAAGGTTTGAATAAGTTTGAATGGTGTTATGTGACTTGTTGGCATGTTTGGTTGAGGTCTTGAGGGCCTCAGATTAATTTTGGGAGGTTGACGGATCAAGGATGGGATTTGAGGAAGTGCTGAAGAATTTCCTTCAGCTGTCATAACCGCACCTGCGGAATGGGGACCACAGGTGCGAGGATCGCAAAAGCGCAAAAGCAGTCGCACACATGTCCATAGAGGAAGGCAGGAGCCACAGGTGCGCGCATGGGACTGCACGTGCGTGATCGCAGATGGGGGGTTTTGACCGCAGAAGCGGGTTTCGAGGTTTATGTGAGAAATCGCACTTGCGATGGATTTTCCACAGAAGCGACTTATGGAACGCATATTGATCACAGCAAACTCAACCTTACACAACGGTAGGAAAAGCGGGCACTAAGACTTTTACCCGAATAGTGGTATCTGGGTCGATTTTCCATAGGGAGCTTGGAATGGAGTTGCCTATTTGTATAGACTAAGAATGCGTTTGTACTTCTAATTGGACTTCTAACATTTTTGGATTTTCTATTATCAACTATTATTATCGACTAAGGGTAAGACTAAATTATGCTAGAGAAATATTTGCTAGGTTGTAATTAATATAGAGAAAGGCACTAGGGTCATGGCATCACCTAGGTGGTTAATTAATGGGTAGAAACTACTAATAATAGATTGACATATTTGGGATCAATGTTATAACTGTTTCATTATTGTACCCACTCTCACACCTCTCAGTAGAGAGAGCGATTTTGCCCAATTGACTCTCTCGAGACCAATTGGGTAGGCTAAATAGACCAAGCAACTAGGGTTCAAGTAGGGTGATTACTCTCTCGAGGTTTAACCCGTTAATTGGGACTACCATTTCTCATGGGTCCATCCCAAATCCTTGTTGGGTCAATTTTGGGGTCATAGACTCTCTTTCTCAAGAAGAGTCAAAATCCACTAAGCTAGAATCAATATTTGCAACCACCAATCCTTAATTAAACCATAAAATTAATTCAAATAACAAACGCCCAATATCAAACTATCATTAAGAAGAACCACCCATCAATTACCCACACTAGGGTTGAGCCACAACCCTAGCTAATAGGTTTAGCTAGACATAATTAAAGAAGAAATGGAAGAAATAGAAGATGAAACAACCATATTAATTAATTGCTAATGTTAAACTACAACAATCTATGATGAAATAAGCTCAAAATGCCCAAAATAGGCTAAAACAAATGTCTCACGAGCGCAGCAGCTATCAGATATATAAAACTTGACCTAAAAGATGGTAAAATGTCCTATTTATACCCGGTTGAAAAAACTGGACAAAAATACCCCTGCGGGGTCAGCGCGGACCTCGCATAAATGTAGCGCAGCTGCGTAGGCTCTTGAACTTGCAAATTTATCTTCTTTGAAGTTGAGGGCGCAGACCGCGCAAGAAGGTAGCGCAGCCCCGTAGGCTGACGGGCGCGGACCTTGCATAAATGGGGCGCGGCCTCGTGGAAGGACTTGGGCAAAATATCATCTCTCTAAATCTCAACCACGCGGACCGCACTGATTTGTAGCGTGGCCGCGTGGGATATGCCTTGAATTTTTGGCCTCTGAATCTCCACAAAGCGCGGATCGTGTAAAGAAGAGTGCGGACCGCACAGGATGCCCTTGAAATATTTACTCTCTAAATCTCCTGGCGCGGCCGCGCAGCAAAACAGTGCGGTCCGCGCTAGGTCCTCTTGTCCCCACTTCACTTGGTCTTTGACACTTGGCAGATTTCACTTCGTTTTGAGCTGATTTTTGACATTTGTCATCTTGTTTCTCAAACCTACAATCAAGCGCCACTTGTAAGCATTTTGAAACTATTTTATGGCAATTCATACACAAAGCATACGCAAGTATGGTCATAAAACATGTTAAAATAATAGTTATCAACTCCCTCAAACTTAAACATTTGCTTGTCCTTAAGGAAATAAAATAAGACCCACCCCTCAAAGGGAAACATCCAAGTAATTCTAGCCTATCCTAAATTAACCTCAACAAGCATCAATTAGGACTAACAATTGCCCTCAATACGAATGCAACATTAACACATTTTTAAGCTTTGGAAAACTATAGATTAAGTGTGATGCAAGAGCATCAAGGGTTGACTCATTTCATCAAGGAGCTTTTCTCAAATACTTTGGTCGTTGTGGAACCCAAACTCACACATCCTTAACTCTCCCTAAGCAAACCTCACCTTTTAGAGTAATGGCACACAAACCGAGGTTGATGGATTTTTCTCTCATTTCTCTCATAACGAAGGTCATAAGTCCGGCTCTAGGTACCACATGCTTGCCCCTTATGTAAGTATCCACTAATGTAGGTTCCGTTTAACTCAAGATAATATAGGGCTTTTGTGGAGTCATTGTAAAGGCTTTTGGTTAAGGGTAGGATATGTTTTGTTCAAGTGGGTTCAGTTGTCCCTTAAGCATTTCTTTTGATTCATTTTGACACACTTTCTTGACTCATTTGAGTATTCACTTCTTTTTCAAGGGGTTAGAGAGACACGCTGTCACTCTTTCTTATGCATTTCAACACATTTCTCATTTTTCTACTTTTTTACAACCTTTTTCACTTTTGTTTTCTTTGAATCTCCTTTTTGACCTTATTCAATTTGGTCTTTCTTTTTGTCATGTCTTTTCTTCCTTTCCATTGCTTTCCTTTTCTTTTGCTTTTGTACCTTTTACCACATTGTTTCCTTTCTTGTCTCCACCCCAAACATAGACATTTACCATCTACTCAAGGGAAGATTTAGGTGCCAAGAGAGGGTATCATTAAGAACGGGTATAGGCTTGTAGCTTTGGTTCTTGAAAGAAGAAGGTTTAAGGCTCAAAGGCGTTAACTAGGGTTCATTTCATTTGTAGGTCATGGAATTTTTCAATCTTAGCATTTTGGATCAATGAGAGCCTATAATCACTTCTTAAGCCAAATTTCACCTAATATTTCGCCTCAACAAACATTCGGGGCAAGTTCTAGACCATCGGCTCGGGACTTAGACTCACAATTCAAATTCTCACCACACACACTCAATGATTGCTAAAGACATCGAGTCGAGGGCCCACAACGACCTTAGTTACGATTCAAGCGCACAATGGCCCAACAAGACCACGTGATGATTGTTTGGTCAACACAAGAGTCTCAAGGCCACAACTTTCACCATCCTAAACACAACATTATGTCTTTGACCATGGGATCAAAGACAAATGGGTTAGGCCCAAGTGAAGCTTGCTTGAGGTCCCCTTAACTACGAAATATTGAAATCAAAATAAAAAAATCAAAAATGGACTCAAACCCTTAAGAAGGTTGTCACGCCATCTATCATTGGGAAGAGCCACCCGGTTCGCACAACACACTACCCTTGGAAAGAACCGTGGCATTAAGAAAGCCAAGGGCTTATTGAAAATGCCAAAACCAAAACAAAAGGCTACGAATCTAACTACCAAGCTATAAAACAAATTTTTTTAATGAAAATAGAAAAACCAAATGAATATGTACAATGGGGAGTAGAATATAAAACGGGGGTGAATATATACATCAAGTAGAGAAGTAGCCAAAATCAGAAGTTATATATAGGCCAATTGTCAAATCCAAAAGCATAAACTATAAATCAAATAAATATATATAGTCATCCAAGTGTATCCAAATCAAAATAGTAGGGCACACCCCTACGAATAAAAGTTGGCATTGTCCCCAATGCCAACTACCAAAATAAGCACAAAAATAGAGAGAAAGGATATAGAGTGGCTCCTCAAGCCTGATCCGTTTGCATGGGCTGATAAATGGTCCCCTGATCCTCTATAGTGGCAGGGACCTCAGACTGGTCTCCTGCCTACTGCTGCTCTGGTCCTGGGATAGGGGCCGGGTCATGGACCGGCTGAACATCTGGTGGAGCACTGGAGGTACCCTCCTGAACCTGTGCCACCTCTATCACAACACCCTCAGTGCTAACACCCTTGAATTTCTCAACTTCTTAAGTTCCTTGGCAAGCTCCTTCAAAGCCTTGCCATGTGAGGCTACCGCTGTAGTCAATGTGGCCTGGGTCTCCATGATCTTCTCCTGGTTGGTCAGGAGCTTCTTCAATGTCTCCTCAATGGAAGGAGGAATCTGAACTGTGGCTGGTGCTAACTGTGCCTCAACTGTAGTAGCCAAGGTGGACAACTTGGATGTCGCAGCTGACATCCAGTTTTTCAAACTGGCTAGAGACTGACTGAGCTGGTGGGCAGTGAACCGGTGAGTCTGCAATGAGGGGACTGCCGGGTCAGCTGAAGTAGAAGGACCAGCTACAGAAGAAGGACCAGGGGGCAAAGTCTCACCGGTAGTAGTAGCAAGGATGGTGGATGGCTCAGTAGAAAGCTCGATCACAACTGGCTCCTCAGACTGGCTAGGTGGGGTAGAGGTGGTTGGCTGATACTTTTTCGACTTTGGGTTGTCGGAACCCAACTAGCTATACCATGAATAGGGGGTCACCGGTTTTCCATGACATCAAAGCGCTTTTTCTTTACCTCCAAATCCCTAAAGTACATGGACAGAGGGTTCGGGAAGGGTTAATTTGTGTTGGTCTCCTGTCCGACCATAGAGATCACCCTAGAGATTATGTTGCCCACATTGAGAGGAAGCCCGGCCATGATAGATGCCACAAGAATAGCCCGGGTCAAAGGAACTGAGTGATCATGTGTGGTGGGATCAAGTCTACTACAAACGAATGTCAACCAACCCTTGGCTTCAAAACTGAAAGTGGTCCTCAGAATCGTCTCCCCTGCCTTCAACCATTTTGGAACAGTGCCTGGGGCTGCCAAGTACTCGACCAACCAAGGAAGCACCTCTTCACCCATTGCGAGCTTTGTTAAGTATTAGGATTCATCCTCCTCTTTGAACCCCAAATATTCATTCAATGACTTCCCATCAAACACCACTATTTTGTCCCGCACCTGCATCGCCTTTGTGTCTTTAACCACATGAGACACGTTACAATAGAAATCTTTCACCATATGCTCATTGGCATCAATACATCGCTCCTTGAAGAAACCCCAACCATCTTTAGTACGGAATTGTTCTTGCACCTTTGGGTTGCGAGGAAGAAGATCATTGTCAATGAATTGCCTTTCCGGGATCAACTTCCTAACGGGCCACCACTCTTTAAATTTATGGAACGCAATCTCACTCACAAATTTGTCTGCCCAAGCTTCAGGTTTTCTGGTGTGATAAACTCCCCTGACTTGAGGCTTACCCCCGTCACCATATCCTCCGCTCTTCCCAGATAATGAAGTTGTGGGGGACGTGGAGTATTGCTCTTCACTTCTTGCTACGGACTCATCAGACGAGTCCAAAACTACGTTGACTGGTCTTTTGGAGGTGGGAGAAGTTGAAGAGGTATCATGTAGTTGAAGTGACACAGAGATGTGAGTGGGAGCTGATTCTGAGGTAATGCTATGGCATGGTGCATACTCACTCCCCGGAGAGTGGGAGGCAGCTCTATCAGCTTCCCGTATCAGCTTACTGGTCTTTTTGATGCTCTCCCGAACCTAGGGAATGAGTTTAACAATCATCTTTCCTTTTCCCCCTCGGGAGGAACCACCTCTCCCGGGATGTTGTTGTTCTTTTCCTCCTCGTTTCTTAACCATGATCTGCAAAGAACAGAAGTCTAATATTGTTAGTTTAAGCACAGGCAGTGAATTAGATGAAAATGTTGAGTTCATGATTTAGAAACAGTGCAACAGAATAAGGGGCGCGGACCGCACAAAAGAGTCACGCGGTTGCGCTGGGAAAGCGCGGACCGTGTAAAACTGGAGCGCGGATCGCGCTTGGCAATTGTCCCAAAACACACTCTTTGAATCTCCCCAACACGGTCCGCACTGATTTGGACCACGGCCGTGTTGGGCCAGCATGGACCGCACAAAAATGCAACGCAGATCGCGCTGGTAACACTTAGAATACACAGATTAGCGGTGCGGACCGCGCAGAAAGGCCGAGCAGCCGCGCATGGCTTAGAATTTTAACATAGTTAGGGATTTTTCATTTGAGTCCATTTTTTATCAAATTATGGGTCCTAATTGTCCATACTCAATTAACCACATTTGAATTCATGCCCATTGTTCAAAATTAACACACAAAATCTAACCTAACAATGAAACCTAATAAAAATGAGAAGAAATAAGAAGTTATACTACTGGGAAGCAAGAAAAATAATCAAAAATTAAAAATATGAATGAAATTAGCAAGAAATGTCACCGGGGATTATTAAAATTCAACTACTTGAAGCAAGCGTCTCGATGAATAGTGAAAATTTAAGCTCAGGAAGTCAAAGTGCGAAAAGTGTAAAATGAAGCCTAGGGTCTCTATTTATAAAAAACCTATGGGGCCCTTCACCTACCTACCAGTGCAGCCGCACATAAATGGACGCGGACCACGCTGGATTTCTTTCCTTCACCTTGCACTGGGCTACCCTATGCGGACCGCACTATTTTGTTGCGCGGCCAGGTAGGAAACTTCAGAGAGTAGAACCTTGGCCCTTCCCAGCACGGACCGCACAAAAGTGCTATGTGGCCGCGCTGGCAACTTCAGAGACTCACATTCCATTGCACCAGCCTATGCGGACGGCACTGTTTTGTTGCGCGACCGCATGGGCAAAATTCAGAGACCTGACATTTTTTTGTTTTTGTCCTGCACTAGTTCAACATTATCCCTGCAAGATCTGACAAACCATGAACTCAAAAATCCTAGTCTACAAATAAAATCAAAGAAAAAGGAAAAGACATGGGTTTCCTCCCAAGAAGTGCTTGATTTAACGTCGCGTCACGACGCATGTTACCATCATATCACTTCAAATGAATGAGTTCCACCACGTGGCTGTCATCAAAATTTCCCAAATAGTTCTTGACACGATGCCCATTAACCTAGAACACTTCACCATTCTTGTTTTTAAGATCAAGAGCACCAAAAGGAGTCACAAATACCACTTCAAAAGGACCACTCCATTTAGATTTGAGCTTCCTAGGAAATAACCTTAAGAGGGAATTAAAGAGAAGAACCATGTCACCCACCTTGAATTCTTTACCCCCGAGCATACTTGTCGTGAAGGTACTTCATCTTGTCCTTATACAAGGACGAGCTGGAGTAAGCATGAAATCTAAACTCATCAAGTTCATTTAATTGCTCAACTCGGAGGTTGGCTGCAACATCTCATTCCAAGTTCAACTTTCTCAATGCCCACATAGCCTTGTGTTCTAGTTCCATCGGGAGATGGCAAGCCTTACCAAACACCAACTGATATGGAGACATACCAATCGAAGTCTTGTAAGCTGTCCGATAAGCCCAAAGAGCATCATCCAATTTCTTCGACCAATCGGTCCTATTAACATTCACTGTTTTGGACAAAATACTCTTTATTTCCCTATTTGAAACCTCCACTTGACCGCTAGCTTGTGGATGATAGAGGGTGGTCACTTTGTGGTTAACTCCATATTTAGCAAGTAATGAGTCGAAAGACTTATTGCAAAAATGGGACCCCCCATCACTAATGATAGCACGAGGGGTTCCAAACCTAGTGAAGATACTCTTTTTCAAGAACGCCACGACACTCCGTGCTTCATTGTTCGGAAGAGCCATGGCTTCAACCCATTTTGAGACATAGTCCACCGCCACAAGAATATACGTGTTCCCACAAGAGCTCACGAACAGGCCCATGAAATCAATGCCCTAAACATAAAAAATATCCACCTCGAGAATTGTATTGAGAGGCATCTCATCCCTTTTTGAAATCTTGTCGGCTCTTTGGCATGCATCACATCTCTTCACCAAGTTGCTAGCATCTTGAAACAAAGTCTGCCAATAGAAGACGCAACTCAAAACCTTTGACGCCATCCTCACTCCCCCATGATGGCCACCATAAGGAGAAGAGTGACAAGCCTCCAATATGTTCAATTGTCCACTTTCTAGCAAACATCTTCTTATCACCCCGTCCATACAAATTTTAAACAAATACGGATCATCCCAATAAAAATCCAAGATATCCCGCTTGAGTTTCTTCCTTTGGTTGGAAGAGAGATCACACGGGACATTACCGGTAACAATGAAGTTGGCGATGTCCGCAAACCAAGTTATGTCACTCATAGAAATGGAAAGAAGCTGCTCATCAGGGAAAGTATCATTTATCTCAACACCATTGCTTGGTCTCCCCTCTTCCTCTAGCCGAGACAAATGGTCTGCAACTTGATTCTCGCTTCCCTTCCTATCCACAATCTCTAGATCAAATTCCTGAAGGAGTACCACCCATCTCATCAACCTTGCTTTCGAATCTTTCTTTGTCATCAAATACCGGAGGGCTGCATGGTCCGTGTGTATGGTCACCTTTGCCCCCATAAGATAAGGGAGAAATTTCTCCATCGCAAACACAATAGGCAATAGCTCCTTTTCCATCACCGTGTAGTTTTTTTGGGCCTCGTTCATCATTTTGCTAGAAAATACACAGGATAGAACATTTTGTTGATTCTTTGGCCAAGCACCGCACCTACCCACATCACTCTCATAGCACATAAGTTCAAAAGGCAAATACCAATTAGGTGCGGTGATGATAGGTTTTGTGGTCAACTTGTGTTTCAATAGCTTAAAGGACTCCATACACCTCTCATCAAAGACAAACTTGACATCCTTTTCCAACAATTTACAAAGTGGGTTCACAACTTTTGAGAAGTCTCTAATGAATCGCCGGTAGAACCCAGCATGACCAAGAAAACTCCTCACCCCTTTGACAGAAGTAGGGGATGGAGCCTTGAGATCACCTCAATTTTTGCCTTATCGACTTCAATTTCATGTTTTGAGATTTTGTGACCCAATACAATACCCTCTTGCACCATAAAGTGACATTTCTCCCAGTTGAGTACAAGATTGGTTTCTTTACATATTTTCAATACCTTATCCAAGTTCACTAGGCATTCTTATAATGAGTCCCCCACCACGCTAAAATCGTCCATGAATACCTCCAAAATATCCTCCACCATGTCGGTGAAGATTGCCATCATACATCTTTGGAAGGTCGCCGGGGCATTACAAAGTCCAAATGGCATTCTCAAGAAAGCGAATGTGCCATACATACATGTAAAGGTTGTCTTCTCCTGATCCTCCGAGGCAATGAGAATTTGATTGTACCCCGAGTATCCATCAAGGAAACAATAATAAGACCGGCCCACTAGACGATCGTGCATTTGGTCCAAGAATGGTAGAGGGAAATGATCTTTTCTTGTGACCTTGTTGAGTTTTCTATAATCCATACACTCTCCAACCCGTGACCGTCCGAGTAGGAATCAACTCATTGTTGGCATTCGAGACGACTGTCATTCCATCCTTCTTTGGCACACATTGGACTGGAGAGGTCCATGAACTATCCGACATTGGGTAAACCACACCGGCGTCGAACCACTTGATAACCTCTTTCTTTACTACCTCTTGTGTAGCTTCATTTAATCTTCTTTGATGTTCAAGAGGCGGCCTTGCATCCTCCTCCAAAATGATCCTGCGCATGCAAAAATTGGGGCTTATACCCCGAATATCTGCCAATGTCCATCCAATATCCCTCTTGAGCTTTTGTAGAACTACCAAAGTGGCATCAACCTGCATGTTAGTTAAGCAAGATGAAAGAATAACATGCAAAGTGAAATTAGGACCCAAGTATTCATACCTGAGGTGAGGAGGAAGTGGTTTCAACTCCAACACCGGCGGCTCCTCAATAGATGGCTTGGTTGGGGGAGTTTTGCGATTTTTAAGGTCTAATGATAACTTCCTAGGCTCGTAAGAGTACGATTCCGTACCGTGCAAAGAATTTATACATTCAATTCTCCCGGCATCATCATTAGCCTCCATGTTCAAAAGCACAGCTTCAAGTGGATCTTCAACATTAATCATTGCGCTTGTGTCATCCACTATCACCGCCATGACAGTGTCAACAAACGAGCACACCTCGGTGCTATTTGGTTGCATCATAGACTTGCACACATGGAACACCACCTTTTCATCACCAACACGGAAGGTCAACTCTCCCAACCCAACATCGACCAAAGCCTTCCCCGTAGCTAGGAAAGGTCTTCCAAGGATAATTGGGACTTCAAAGTCCACCTCACAATCTAGTATCACGAAGTCGGCCGGCAAGATGAATTTATCAACACGAATAAGGACATCATCGATTATACCCAAAGGCTGCTTCATTGACCTATCCGCCATTTGGAGCCTCATTAAAGTCGGGCGAGGTTGTCCGATTCCCAAAGTCTTGAAGATCGAATATGGCATTAAGTTGATACTCGCTCCCAAGTCACAAAGGGCTTTTGCAAAGTCGGCACTTCCAACGTTACACGGGATAGTGAATACGCCGGGGTCTTCAAGTTTTGGAGCCATGGAGTGTACAATTGCGCTCACTTGATGGGTCATCTTGATTGTCTCACACTCTATTGATCTCTTTTTTGTAACCAAATCCTTCATGAATTTTGCGCACCCCGGGATTTGCTCGAGTGCCTCCACCAAAGGCACATTGATAGTCAAACTCTTCATCATCTCAATAAATTTCTTAAATTGGTTGTCACCCATTTGCTTGTCCAAATGTTGAGGATAGGGCGGAGGAGGCCTAGGCAAGGGTGCCTTGTCTTTGGGCACCACCAGCTCGGGTACATCAATCACGTGTTCCCTAGACGGGTTCACGGCCTCTTGTGGCTCCTCCTCAACTTCATGAATATCAAATCTACACATCATTTATCACACTTGGTTCCACTACATATTCAACCCCCAAAGGCATATCATCGTCACGCAACTCATCTTTATCAACCATAGCTTGATTTTCTTTTGAGGCACGCACATCACCGCCTCTTCCACTTCGCGTGGTCACCGCCATCACATGATTGTTTTGCCCACCCTTAGGGTTTACTACTGTGTCACTTGGTAGAGCACCCTTTGGGCGAGTATTTAGAGATTGAGAAATTTCACCAAGTTGCACCTCCAAGTTACGAATGGAAATGTTGTGTGAAGACAATTGAGCATCGGAGTCTTGGTTCTTCTTCATCATTTGCTCAAACATAACCTCAATTCTCCCAAATTCATTTCCTGAAGAACTAGACCCTTGAGATTGAAATGGTGGTGGGTTGTTCGGTTGTTGAAACATCTGAGGCCTTTGAAAGCCTTGCCCCCGATTACCTTGACCACCATTGTTGTTCCACCCACCTTGATCATTGTTGTTGTTCCAATTGTTGTTGTTGTTTTCGTTCCAATTTCCACCATTGTTGCCTTCATTCCCCCAATTGTTGTTTTGGTTATTCCCATTCCAATTTCCACCACTTTGTTGTTGATTATTGTTATTCCAATTTCCGCCTCCTTGTTGATTTCCCCAATTTCCTTGGGATCGCCATTTTTTATTTCCTTGGTTTCCTCTATTTCCTTGGTAGTTGTTAACATATTGACAATCTTCACTTTGCTCTTCATAGCACTCGTTCAAATAACGACCACCATCATCATAGTTATCACAATTTCCTTGAGGTTGTTGCCCTCTTTGCCTTCTTTTCATAATATTCACTCCTTCCATGGCATTGACTTGTCATGGGTTTTGAACTTGGTGCAATTGCTCCTTCGCCAATTGGTTCATTTTTGTTGTGAGTTCGGCCAAGCGACTTGGTGCAATTGCGCCTTCGCCAATTGGTTCATTGTTGTTGTGAGTTCGGCAATGGCTTGGCCGTGATCATGAAAATCTCTATGCAAATGTATGACATTAGGATCACCTTGAGGAACATTTGCCCGGCTTTGCCACGCCGAAGAAGTGTTGGCCATTTCATATAACACATCACAAGCTTCATTGTATGGGAGCTTCATAAAATTTCCACCCGCCAATTGGTTCACAATACATTTGTTGGTTATGTTGATGCCCCTATAGAATGTTTGTTGGAGCATCACATCATTCATATCATTATTTGTACACTCTTTAACTATAGTTCTAAATCTCTCCCATATTTCATGCAAAGGTGTCGTCTACTCTTGTTTGAAAGCCAAAATTTCATCACGGAGCGCCGCCATGTGACTTGGAGAAAAGAACTTGGCAATGAACTTGTCCGCCAATTCATCCCATGTTGTGATGGAATAATTTGGAAGCCTTTTTAACCAATCCAATACTTTACCCCGAAGAGAGAACGGGAAAAGCCTCAATCTCAAAGCATCCTTTGACACATTTGTTTACTTACTCCCTAAGCAAGTATCTACAAACCCCCTCAAGTGCTTGTATGCATTTTGGTTGGAGGCGCCTGTAAAATACCCTGTTTTCTCGAGAAGCGTCAACATGACATTGGTGTTTTAAAATTTCCCCGCCTGGATTCGGGGAGGAACTATGGCACTTGCATAACCATAGTTCGGAAGGACCCTTGGAGCTACTCTTGGTGGAGGTGGAGGAGGGTCTGGGATTTGATCAATTGCATTGGCATTTCTACCTCTCCATGGTACTTGAGGTACCAGAAGCTCATCTTGCTCAACATCTTCAACCTCCTCCGTGACCACGTTTTCAAGAGGGACATTTCCGTTTAGAGCCATGTGTACCTAATGGATCGACACAAATAAAGTTAGTAAAAAGAAGGAAAGAGAAGCAAAACACAAAACTAGCTACGCAAATAGTCAACACCGTAAGCTCCTCGGCAACGTTGCCAAAAAGTGATCGTAGCAAACTCAACCTTACACAAAGGTAGGAAGAGCGGGCGCTAAGACTTTTACCCGAATAGTGGTATCAGGGTCAATTTTCCACAGGGAGCTTGGAATGGAGTTGCCTATTTGTATAGACTAAGAATGCGTTTGTACTTCTAACATTTGTGGATTTTCTATTATCAACTACTATTATCGACTAAGGGTAAGACTAAACTATGCTAGAGAAATATTTGCTAGGTTGTAATTAATATAGAGAAAGGCACTAGGGTCATGGCATCACCTAGGTAGTTAATTAACGGGTAGAAACTACTAATAATAGATTGGCATATTTGGGTTCAATGTTATAACCATTGCACAATTGTACCCACTCTCACACATCTCGGTAGAGAGAGCGATTTTACCCAATTGACTCTCTTGAGACCAATTGGGTAGGCTAATTAGACCAAGCAACTAGGGTTCAAGTAGGGTGATTACTCTCTCGAGGTTTAACCCATTAATTGGGACTACCATTTCTCATGGGTCTATCCCAAATCCTTGTTGGGTCAATTTTGGGGTCATAGACTCTCTTTCTCAAGAAGAGTCAAAACCCACTAAGCTAGAATCAATGTTTGCAACCACCAATCCATAATTAAACCATAAAATTAACCCAAATAACAAACACCCAATATCAATCTATCATTAAGAAGCAACACCCATCAATTACCCATACTAGGGTTGAGCCACAACCCTAGATAATAGGTTTAGCTAGACATAATTAAAGAAGAAATGGAAGAAATAGAAGATGAAACAACCATATTAATTAATTGCTAATGAAATAAGCTCAAAATGCCCAAAATAGGCTAAAACAAATGTCTCACGAGCGCAGCAGCTATCACATATATAAAACTTGACCTAAAAATGGTAAAATGTTATATTTATACCGGGCTAGAAAAACTGGACAAAAATACCCCTGCGGGGTTAGTGTAGACCGCGCATAATTGTATCGCTGCTGCGTATCCTCTTGAACTTGCAAATTTCTCTTCTCTGAAGTTGAGGGCGCGGACTGCGCAAGAAGGTAGCTCGACCACGCAGGCTAACGAGCGCGGAACACGCATTAATGGGGCGCGGCCGCGTGGAAGGACTTGGGCAAAATATCATCTCTCTGAATCAAATTCACGCGGACCGCACTGATTTGTAGCGCGGCCCGTGGGATTTGCCTTGAATGTTTTGTCTCTGAATCTCCACAAGTGCGGACCGCGTAAAGAAGAGCGTGGACCGCACAGGATGCCCTTGAAATATTTACTCTCTGAATCTCCTGGCGAGGGCGTGCAGCAAAATAGTGCGGTCCGCGCTAGGTCCTCTTGTCCCTACTTCACTTGGTCTTTGACACTTGGCAGGTTTCACTCCGTTTTGAGCCGATTTTTGACATTTGTCATCTTGTTGCTCAAACCTACAATCAAGCGCAGCTTGTAAGCATTTTGGGACTATTTTATAGAAATTCATACACAAAGCATAGGCAAGTATGGGCATAAAACATGTTAAAATCATAGTTATCACATATGCGGAAGTTCTGGGCAGAAAGTATATACGGTCTCCTTCGTGAATTTCAGTTCATTTTCCACCATTTTTGGACGACATTGGAGCTTTTGAGGGTGATTTTGAGGAGGAATTCAGGGGTCTATCAGCAAGGTGAGTGGCTTGATCCCTAATACTTGTATATGTGATGATTTCCCATTGAGTAATCATAAAATTTATAGAAATTAGGGATGAAATTGGGGGAATTAGGGCTTGAAATTCGAGAGTTAAATTTGAGGATATGAAGGATCATCTGGGGTCAGATTTTGATGGTTTGGTAAGTATAGACTGTGAGTAAAAGGAGTTTCGAGTTTTGTAATTTTTATCGGATTCCAAGACGTGGATCCGGGGCCGGGTTTGAGTCCAATTCGGGATTTTCGATCTAATTTGATAATTTTTGTGTGGAATTCATTCCTTTAGCATATATTGATGATAATATACTGATTTTGGTTAGATTCAGAGCATTTGGAGGCCGAGTCGAGAGGCAAGGGCATCATGAGTTAGAGTTTTGTCCGGTTTGAGGTAAGTAATGATTGTAATTCTTGTCCTGAGGGTATGAAACCCTGGATTTCTTATCGTTTCACTATTTTGAGGTGAGGCTCATGCTAGATAACGAGCGTGAAGGAATAACATATTTGGGCCTCGTGCCAAGCTGTTTGGAGCCTTAGTGGATTTTTACTACTATTTCTCACTTTTTTATTTAATATATGTACTTAGTCATGCTATGTTTTACTGATTTCATAACTCGGTATTATTAACTCCGTTTTGATGCATAAAGTGATGTTTTGGGCTGAGCACCCTTTTTTTACTAATAGCGCGAGTGGCTTGAGAGGTTTCTGACTGAGTGAGGTTGAGGGCATATGTTGTGAGGATATTGTGGGATCACGCTATGCGCCGCAGCATTTCGTTACTGATTTTTGATCTTGAGAGGCCGAGGGCCCTGATTGTTATGCCACGAGATGGCTTCTTATAGCACTTGGACTGCATGAGCCTCTCCGGAGTTTGTACACCCCCAATGAGCGTGGGTACCCTACGTGAGTGATATGATGTTGCCCGAGGGGCTGTTCTTGATTCATGTTTTGCCCGAGGGGCTGATTATGAGCGATTATGAGGTTCCTCGAGGGGTTAATTCTAAGAGATATTATGCCCGAGGGGTGGTTTATGATACATGTTTTTCCTGAGGGGCTGTTTATGATTTTCATTGCTTTTATTCTAAACTTCATTGAACCTCTACTAAAACTGTTGGAAAAATTTCTTCAAATTATTTTTACTGAAATTGGATTTTACAAAATTATTTGATTTATATATAGTTTTGGAAGCATACTGTACTTACTATAATTTTGTGACGCGAATTTATGTGTTTCCTACTACTCAGTCTTTATTTACCTTTATTACTTACTGAGTTGGCGTACTCACATTACTCCCTGCACCTTGTGTGCAGATCCAAAGGTCGCTCGACGTGATAACGAGCGCTGATCTTTCATCTATCGCGGATATTCAGAGTTGGCAAGGTAGCAGCATGGTGATCGCAGCCTTGCTTTTCTCCCTCTTATCTTCCCTGGACTATATTAGTGTTTTCTAGACTGTAATAGTCCTATTTGTTATTAGATAGTCCTTAGTAGACGCTCTTGACTTGTTACACCACTATATTAGGCCTTTTGTTCTTTTCGCACTTGTTATTTAGCCTTATGATGTGAAGTTTTATCAATTAATAGCTTAAAACATCTTTATAATGAAATGTCGATTTGTTTTGGGATTGTGTCGGCTGTCCTATTTCCATGATAGGTGCCATTACGATCTGGTTGGTTTTGAGGTCTTGACAAATCTTGTGCATCGGTACAGAGACGTCTGTGCTTATCTTCGAGAGGCTCCAGAACCTTTAGGAAAAACTTCACATTCTTAAATTCTTATCGTGCGAATCTGCTGATTCTAGTAACTAAGCTTCTGCTATTCTATTCCCTTACAGGTGGTGAGAACACGTGCTACCGGTCAAGATGGACGACCACCAGTTAGGGCCATTAGAGGCCGAGGTCGCGGTCAGGGCCGTGGTAGGGTCAGGGGTGTAGCCCGCATGGTAGCTAGGGCAACATATACAGATCCACCAGCTGCCCTAGTTCATGATCAGGTCATAATTGTGGATGCTCCAGCAGGACCAGCTCAAGCACCGGATTTGCCTATTGTTATCCCAGGCCTTTAGGAGGCCTTAGCCTTGATTCAATCTATGTGCACTGGCCTGGCTTAGGCGGTCTCAGTTACTACGGTCGTAGCTACTTATTAGGCCGGGGGAGGCACTCAGACTTCCGCCGCTCACACACCTGAGCAGGTTGTCCAGGGAATTGAAATACCGCGGGCACCTCTTGCCCAGCCGGTTCGCAGCTGCTCAAGACTATGCAACTCCTGTTATGCGAGAGGAAGAGCGATGCAGATTGGAGAGGTTTGGGAGACTCTAGACTTCGTCATTTAGTGGTGATGAGGGGTGAGGACGCACTGGGTTTCTTGTATAAGTGTCAGAGAATGCTTCGGACCGCGGGTATTCTTGAGACCAGTGGGGTCTCATTTATTACTTTCTAGTTTTCGGGGCTGCACTTAGTTGGTGGGAGGCTTACGACAGGCGTAGGCCAATTGGCGCAACGCCACTTTCTTTGCAGCAGTTCTCCGTTCTTTTTATCCAGAAGTTTGTACCTGAGTCTTGCCGAGAGGAACTGTGCAGGCAGTTCGAGCAGCTCCGTTAGGGTGATATGTCTATGACACAGTTTGAGATACGGTTCTCCAAGTTGGCTCATCATGCGGTCTAGTTGGTTCCCACGGGCCGAGAGAGGATTAAGAGGTTTATAGATGGCCTCGGTTTCAGATTCGGTTGCTTATGACCATGGAGAGGATATCTAGTGCAAATTTTGATGAGGTTGTCGATATTGCTCGATAGATCGAGATAGTTTGTGGCCAGGAGAGGGTTGAGAGTGAGGCCAAGAGGCCTCGTGGTAAGGGTAGATTCAGTGGTGCTCTTCATAGGGGTCAGTTTCAGCAAGGTAGAGGCCGTCCATTCATACATGCTCAGTCGGCTCGCCCAATTCATCGTGGGGCATCATCGGACCATGGCTCTCACAGTTCTTATAAGAGCCATTCATCACTTAGTTCCCTTCCAGCCTAGAGTTCATATATTGCTTTATCAGTTCAGGGCTCTTCCATGCCAAGTTCTTCTATTAGTCATCCCAGTGCTAGGGGTTCTCTTCAATCCCCGTCTCCAGCACTAGGGGGTTGTTATGAGTGTAGAGAGTTGGGGAATATGTGGAGGCAGTGTCCTCGTTGTCACGGGGGTCCACTCGGCAGAGGAGTTAGCCATCAACTTCAACACCAGTTACTTTACCACCCACTAATTAGCTAGAGGTGGAGGACAGTCAGCTAGGGGTCGCCCTAGAGGGGGAGGTTAATTAGGTAGTGGTTAGGCCCATTTCTATGCACTCCCAGCCAGAACAGATGCTATTGTCATGCCCTAAACCTGGGGAGGCGTGACTGGCATCCGATACCGCACTGGCCCGAGCGAACCACTCTGCAATATTTTTTTTCTTTGTAGCTATCATGGGCCAACATGACCACAACTTGTAATGTAAAATTGTAAGTGAGAAAACACTATGTTATATCACTATTTTTCTTAAAAATGAATACATACTGTACAAAATGAACCTCTGTCTACAAAGCCTCTAAGATTATTTTACATAAAATGGGATAGGGTACCGACCTACCTATTAGTATGTAGCAAAATACTGACACGGCGACTCATAGACTCGGGTGCACTTTGAATAAGGTGGAGTCTTACCGATCCTTCACTGAATGCCAACCTCATCTACCATGAGGTCTCAAAAAACTGATTATCTATACCTGTAGGCATGAATGCAGCGTCCGTAATAAAAGGACGTCAGTACGAATAATGTACTGAGTATGTAAGGCAGAACTGAAACATAACAATAAGTCAATACTAATTAAAGACATGGAAGAAATATAGAGTAAATGACTCAACCTGTAAGTCAGGATGACTTTGTAAATCATGAAATAATTATAGTGTTATGCATATACGTATGAATGTCATGTCGTGCATTGGTACATGTGTTCATAACATCATCTTGCCTCTGAGGGCATCTCTTCACATCATCTCGGCCGCTGTGGGCAAATCATCAACGTATACCAGCTTATCAGGTGGTGGTGTATATATAACGCCGTAACCTTTTCCAATATCCCATATACATATAAATACATATATACGAGCATATAATTCCATATGGTCATGGGTCAATGTAAATGAATTCCATACATGATAAGTACGTCAATAAAATCTTTTAGAGTGTCATAAAACCATTATGCTTCTGACCAATATCATAAACTCAATTTACGTATATTCTGAGACCCATGAATAGATAATAGAATAATATGACACGTGAGAATTCAAGCATATAGGCATCTCTAATACTTCTATGAATAGAATCATTTATGGAAATTGTGCATTCGCTCATTTCGTCTGTATCGTACGGATCATGCCAGAAGAAAAGAAGGGATAGCCTTAACATAAATGAGTCGATTCTATTGACATTTGACATTCCCTCTAAGTCATAATAAGTCTATTAAAATGCACAACGAGATAGAAACCAGGATTATCTGTTGCTGTATGTCTAGCCGTCTTAACCCATAAGTACTGCACAGTCTTGTCCATTGGAGCACTTTTTTTCATCAGTCCATGCCTCTATGGGTGTTCTTTGTCCATTGTAGTACATTTTTTCATCAGTCCAAATAGTAGTTCAAGATTGCTTCCATGTTAAAGTTCAAGATTTATCCAAAATATTTTATATAATTACCAATTACCCGCATAATTAAGAATTATCTCATATTACTTAAAATTTTTACGTATTTTTAATACACTTTATACGTCGTACTATTACCATCATGTGGTGCCATATTAAATAAATTCATACGCTATTATTTCATTAAACATCCATGTAAAAATACATATAATTTCTCAACTTTTAATTTTCCTAATCTCATATAAAGAGTAAAAAATTTTGTACGCTTAATTCTTAAAATGGTAAAAAGATAACATTATTTGCTTGTGCGAAAATAATTTCTATCTTTATAATAAACAAAAATCTCATAAACTTTCTTATATTATGAGTATAATTTACCATATCCAAAAATAGTAATAATGGTAGCTATCCAAAATTATACTTATAAAACTTTTACTAAAATATTCCACTTAAAAGAAAATACCATAATAACAAAATATCTAACGGTATCAAGATTTTTAAACTTACAGGGTCTCATAATAATAATATCTTAAACCCTCTATAAACTCCTAATAGACATAATCCCTTCGAATTTATGTGGATTTACTATGGCACATCCTAACGCTAAGGTACGAGATGTAACAACTATTGCTTTAGATATTGTGAATACATGTATTATCTCAGTCTGCCACAGAGATGCCTCTGTATTATTTGATCCTTGTTCCATTTTTTCATATGTGTCATCACACTTTGCTCGTTATTTGGATACGTCCCCTGAGTCTCTTGTTTCATCCGTTTGCGTATCTACTCCGGTGGGTGATATTATTTTTGTGGACCGCGTATATCGGTCGTGTGTGGTGACTATTTGGGGTTTGGAGACCCGAGCGGACATTCTATTGCTTGGTATGGTTGATTTTGATGTGATATTGGGCATGGATTTTTATCTTGGTGTCGTGCCATTTTGGACTGTCATGCTAAGACAGTGACGTTGGCTATGCCGAGGGTTCCTCAGATTGTGTGGCGAGCTTCGACGGATTATGTTCCTAGTAGGGTGATTTCATTTTTGAAGGCTCAGCGGATGGTTGGGAAGAGTTGTCTTTCTTATTTGGCCTTCGTATGGGATGTCAATACAGAGACTCCTACCATTGATTCAATACCTATAGTAAGGGACTTTCCATATGTGTTTCCTACAGACGTACCAAGCATGCCACCTGACAGGGATATTGAATTTGGTATTGATTTGGTGCGGGGCACTCAACCCATTTCTATTCCACTGTATCGTATGGCACCGGGGGAGTTGAAAGAGTTATAGGAGCAGCTCCAAGAACTTCTTGATAAGGGGTTTATTTGTCTTACTGTGTCATATTGGGGTGCGCCTGTTCTATTTGTGAAGAAGAATTAGTAGGATGACACGATGAGGATTTGCATTGATTATAGGCAGTTGAACAAAGTCACAATCAATAACAATTATCTTTTACCTCGTATAGATGATTTATTTGACCAACTTCAAGGAGCGAGGGTGTTCTCCGATATTGATCTCAGGTCAGGGTATCACCAGTAGAAGATCAGGGACTCGGATATTGTTAAGACACATTTCAGGACCTGATACGGTCATTATGAGTTCCTTGTGATGTCTTTGGGGAAAACCAATGTACCACCAGCATTCATGCATTTGATGAACAATATTTTTTGGCCCTATATCAACTCATTTGTTATTGTATTCATTGATGATATTCTGGTGTACTCGCGTAGTCACGAGGAGCACGTTGAGCATTTGTAAGTTGTATTGTAGCGGTCGAGGGAGGAGAAGCTTTATACAAAGTTCTCCAAGTGTGAATTTTGGCTCAGTTTAGTGGCTTTCTTGGGCAGGTGATGTCTAGTGAGGGTATTCAGGTTGATCCGAAAAAGATAGAGGTGGTTCAAAGATGGCCTAGATCGTCCTCAGCCACAAAGATTCGCAGCTTTCTTGGTTTGGCGGGTTATAACTGTCGGTTCGTTCAGGGATTTTTATCTATTGCATCACCCTTGACCAAATTGACTCAAAAAGGTGCTCCTTTCAGGTAGTCGGATGAGTGTGAGGCGAGCTTTCACAAGCTCAAGACTTCCTTAACCACAGCTCCAGTGTTAGTTGTGCCATTAGCTTCAGGCTCATATATGGTATGTTGTGATGCTTTTCGAGTTGGTATTGGGTGTGTGTTGATGCAAGAGGGTAGAGTGATTGCTTATGCTTCTCATCCGTTGAAGCCCCACGAGAAGAACTACCCTGTTCATGATTTGGAGTTTGCTGCCATTGTTCACGCATTGAAGATTTGTAGGCATTATCTCTATGGTGTGTCTCGCGAGATGTTTACTGATCATCATAGCCTACAGTACTTGCTCAAATAAAAGGATCTCAATTTGAGGCCGAAGAGATGGTTGGAGCTACTAAAAGACTATGATATTACTATCTTGTACCATTCAGGGAAGGCCAATGTAGTAGCCGATGCCTTGAGTAGCATGTCACGACCCAAATTGGAGGGCCATGACTAGCACCCGACCATACTTGCCGAGCACCAACGTCATTTTATCTAACCTTCTTTATTATCTTTTAGGGCTGAGGAGATAAATATAAATGGTAGACATGGATCATGGACAACCAACAATAAAATATGATGGCATGAACCTACATAACATGGGATGACCAGACAATCAAGAAACTATATATATAT
>MU668365.1:118812-147017 GCA_026770625.1 Nicotiana glauca
GGGCCCCATAGAGAGGTGCTTGGCGCAGTCTCGCGAAAATGCGAATATCTCTCTACTCCGAGATCGTATCGACGAACGGTTTAATGCGTTAGAAACTAGAGTCATAGATCTTAAATTTGGTTGTCATATCACTCCATAATTCTAAGTAAATTGGGAGAAAAGCTTAGTAAAATTTGACCTAATGTTTAAGTAAAATTATGAACCAAAGTTGCGACAACTTTTGTCGACTTTTGTCTCATAACTTATTTGACTTCAAGACTTATCATACGGATACTATATGATTCAAATACCTTAAAACACTATCTCTTGAGTGTATTAAGCACTTCTAGGTTTACCCAAAAATACAGCTGACAGCATCCTTGATTCGTTTGACTTCTAATACTTGTTAACCACCCTTATACACTTTTGTATCATTTAAGACCAATAGGATTAACTTCTTATCATCTTAAAGATAATCCGTTCATGGATTTATGTCAACTACCTTATGGCATGAACTAACATACGTGAATATGGGTTGTAACATAGCAAGGCAGTGAGTATGAGCAGCTTGGCATATATTCCTGTTGGGGAGAGACCTCTTGTAGTTGATGTTCAGCACTTAGCCAATCGGTTTGTCAGGTTGGACATTATAGAGCCCGGTCTTGTCTTAACTTGTGTGGTTTCTCGGTCTTCCTTGTTTGATCGCATCAGAGAGCACCAGTATGATGATTTTCTTGTCCTCAAGAATAGAGTTTAGCACGGTGATGCCAGAGATGTGACTATTGGTGATGACGAGGTATTGAGGATGCAGACCTAGATATGTGTGCCCAATTTAGATGGGCTTCGAGTGTTGATTTTGGAGGAGGCATATAGCTCGCGGTATTCCATCCATCCGGTGCTGCGAAGATGTACCGGGATTTGAGACAAAACTAGTGGTGGAGAAGAATGAAGAAAGATATAGTGGGATTTGTAGCTCGATGTCTCAATTTCCAGCAGGTGAAATATGAGCATCAGAGACCGGGTGGCTTGCTTCAGCATATGGATATTCCAGAATGGAAGTGGGAGGGATCACCATAGATTTCGTAGTTGGACTCCCACGGACTTTGAGGAAGTTCGATGTTATTTGTGTGATATTGGATTGGCTGACCAAGTCCGCGCACTTTATTTCTGTGTGTACTACCTATTCTTCAGAGCGGTTAGCTAAGATTTATATTCGAGAGATTGTTCACCTACATGGTGTCCTAGTTTCCATCATTTAAGATAGAGGTACTCAGTAGACATTACAGTTTCGGAGAGCCGTGCAGCGAGAGTTAGGTACTCAGGTTGAGTTGAGCACAACTTTTCACCCTCAGACAGATGGGCAGTCCGAGCCCACTATTCAGATAATAGGGGATATGTTGCGTGCTTGTGTCATTGATTTTGGGGGTTCATGGAACCAGTTTCTACCGCTTGTGGAGTTTGCATATAACAATAGTTATCAGTCGAGTATTCAGATGGCTCCATATGAGGCTTTATATAGGAGATGGTGTAGATCTCCAATAGGTTAGTTTAAGTCGGGCGAGGCCAGGCTTTTGGGTATAGACTTGGTTCAGGATGCTTTGGACAAGGCAAAAGTGATCCAAGAGCGGCTCCGTACAGCGCAGTCGAGACAAAAGAGTTATGTTGACAGAGTGGTTCGCGATGTGTCTTACATGGTCGGGGAGAAGGTTCTACTGATGGTTTCACCTATGAAGGGTGTTATGCTATTTGGGGAGAAGGGCAAATTGAGCCCTCAGTTCATCGGGCCTTTTGAGGTTCATTGGAGGATTGGGAAGGTGGCTTATGAGCTTGCCTTTCCACCTAACTTGTCGAGTGTGTATCCGGTATTCCATATTTCTATGCTCCGGAAGTATATTGGCAATCTGTCTCATGTTTTGGATTTCAGCACGGTTCAGTTAGACGGTGATTTGAATTATTATATAGAACCATTGGCTATTTTGGAGCGGCATCCAAAAGTTGAGATCAAAGGATATAGCTTCAGTGAAGGTACAGTGGAGAGGTCGGCCCGTGGAGAAGGCTACTTGGGAGATCGAGCAGGAGATGCTGAGCAGATATCCTCACCAGTTTGAGGCTTCAGATATGTTTCTAGACTCGTTCGAGGACGAATGTTTGTTTAAGATGGGGAGGATGTAACGACCCAGTCGGTCATTTCATGAGTTATAGCCTCGTTTTCCCCATTTCTACTTCCTTATCTGTTGTTCAGCTGCATTTCATTGTATCGTGTTGGTTGTTCTGTGTTCAAAGTGGTCTTGGAGTGGAATGAGACAATTAGTCTCTTATGTAGAAGCTTAAGTTGGAAAAGTCAACCGGATGTTGGCTTATGTGTAGAATATCTCGCATGTGAATTTTGATGGTTCGGATAGCTTTGTTAGGTGATTTTGTACTTAGGAGCATGTTCGAAATGAAATTTGGAGGTTCGTGGTAGTTAGGCTTCAATTGGCGAAATTAGAAATTTGACATTTTCCGCTCGGCAGTGGAAATCTTGATATCGGGGTCGGAATGAAATTCTGGAAATTGAAGTAGGTCTGTTATGTCATTAGTGACGTGTGTGCAAAATTTTATGTCATTCCTGTAAGTTTTGATAGGTTTCGGCACCGTTTGCAAAATTCGAAATTTTGGAAATCCTTAGGTTAGAATTCGAAGGTGATTTGGTGTTTTGATGTTCTTTTGAGCATTTCGAAGGTTTGAATAGTGTTATGTGACTTGTTGGCGTGTTTTATTGAGGTCCCAAGGGCTTCGATTTGATTTCAAGAGGTTGACGGTCAAGGATAGGATTTGAAGAAGTGCTGAAGAATTTCCTTTAGCTGTCATAACAGCACCTTCAGGGTGGGGACAGCAGGTGCGAGGCCCAGAAAAGTGCATAAGCAACCACAGATGCTGCCATAGAGGAGAATGGCAGGAGCCGCAGGTGCATGCATGGGGCCGCACCTGCATGATCATAGATGTGGGGTTTCGACCGCAGAAGCGAGTTTCGAGGTTCAAGTGAAAAACCGTACCTGCTATGGACTTTTCGCAGGTGTGGCATCGCATAAGAGACATATAGACTGCAAATGTGGAAGTTCTAGGCAGAAAGTATTTGAGGTCTCCTTCGCGAATTTCAGTTCGTTTTCCACTATTTTTGGACTGCATTGGAGCTTTTGAGGGTGATTTTTAGGAGGAATTCAGGGGTTTATCAGCAAGGTGAGTGGCTTGAGACCTAATACTTGTATATGCGATGATTTCCCATTGATTAATCATGAAATTTGTAGAAATTATGGACGAAATTGGGGGAATTAGGGCTTGAAATTGGTCTAATTTGATAATTTTTGTGTGAAATTCATTACTTTAGCGTATATTGATGATAATATACTAATTTTGGTTAGATTCGGCGCATTTGGAAGCCGAGTCGAGAGGCAAGGGCATCGCGGGTAAGAGTTTTGTCCAGTTTGTGGTAATTAATGATTGTAAATCTTGTCCTTGGGGTATGAAACCCTAAATTTCACATCGTTTCACTATTTTGAGGTGATGCACGCCCCAGATGACGAGCGTAAGGATGTGCACCATTGGGGATTGTGACTTAGTCCTTCCCGTAGCAACTATTAAGTTGATACTTATGTATTTTGGAAAGTATCACTATGTTTTGGGCTGAATGCCATAATTGGGCCACGTGCCACGCTGTTTGGATCCTTAGGGGCTTTTTACTACTATTCCTAACTTTTTTGATTTAATATATGTACTTAATCATGCTATGCTTTATTGATTTCATAACCTAGTCTTATATACTCCGTTTTGATGCATAAAATGATTTTTTAGTCTGAGCACCCTTTTTTACTGATAGCCCGACTAGCTTGATAGGTTTCTGACTGAGTGAGGCCGAGGGTCTGTATTGTGAGGATATTGCGGGATCAGGCTACGCGCGCAGCATTTTGTTACTGGTTTGTGATCTTGAGAGATCGAGGTCCTGATTTGATATGCCACGAGATGGCTTGTTATAGAACTTGTGCTGCAGGAGCCCCTCCGGAGTCTGTACACCCCCAGTGAGCGCAGGTACCTTGTGTGAGTGATATGATGTTGCCCAAAGGGCTGTTCTTGATTCATGTTGTGCCTGAGGGGCTGATTACGAGCGATATTGAGGTTGCCCAAGGGGCTGATTCTGAGAGATGTTTTGCTCGAGGGGCAGTTTGTGATATATGTTTTTCCCGAGGGATTGTTTATGATTTTCATCACTTTTACTCTAAACTTCATTGAACCTCTATTGAAACTATTGGAAACATATCTTCAAACAATTTTTACGTAAATTGGATTTTTACCAGATGATTTGATTTATATACCATTTTGAAAGCATACTATACTTACTAAGATTTTATGACGTGGATTTATGTGTTTCCTACTGCTAAGTCTTTATTTACCTTTAGTACTTACTGAGTTGGCGTACTCACATTACTCCTTGCACCTTGTGTGGTGATCCAGCGGTCACTGGACGTGATAGAGACCGTTGATCTTTAATCCGTCGCGGATATTCAGAGTCGGCAAGGTAGCTGCATGGCTATCGTGGCCTTGCTCTTCTCCCTCTTATCTTCCTTAGACTACATTAGTGTTTTCTAGATTGTAATAGTCCTAGTTGTTATCAGATGTCCTTAGTAGATGCTTATGACGTGTGACACCCTGATGTCGGGCCTTTTGTTCTTTTTGCACTTGTTATTTAGGCTTATGGATTGAAGTTTTATTAATTAATAGCTTAAAACATCTTTATTATGAAATGTCGATTTGTTTTGGGATTGTGTCGCCTGGCCTAGTTCCATGATAGGCGCCATCAAGACCGGGTTGGTTTTGGGGTCTTGATAGGAGCCTTATTATGCACCTCCAATATCTAGTGCGCCTCCTGCATGGGATGCTTTTAGTGGTTAGTGCAGTAGACCTGGACCAAGCCAATCACTGCTGCCACATCCTCCCAGTACTTGTTTTACGTGTGGTAACACATGCCATATGGTGAGGCATTGCCCTAGACTTAGGAAGGGTGCACCTCCACAGACTTCTCAGCCACAGAGTTCCCAGGCTATGATCAGAGCACCATTTGCTACCCACCTGCTTAGCTAGCTAGAGGTGGAGGTCGGAGAGTTAGAGGTCACCGTAGAAGGGGCAGCACGCCAAATACTATGCCCTTCCTGCCCGTATTAAGGCTGTCGCCTCCGATTCTATCATCACATTTATTGTTCCGATCTGTCATAGAGTTGCATCGGTTCTATTCGATCGAGGCTCCACTTATTCTTATGTGTCCTCTTATTTTGCTCTACATTTTGGTATATGTCGGGATTATTTTGAGTTCCCCTGTTTATGTTTCTACTCCTGTGGGAGATTCTCTAGTTGTGTATCATATTTATTGGTCGTGTTTGATTGCTCTTAGTGGTTTTGAGACCAGAGCTAATTTATTATTGCTCAACATGTTAGATTTCGATGTTATCTTGGGCATGGACTGGTTGTCTCCCCATTATGCTATCCTTGAATGTCACATCAAAACTGTGACGTTGGCTATGCTAGGTGTATCGGGAGAGAGGGGAGGGACGCCTTAGATCACACTTCCAGTAGAGTTATTTCATTTCTTAAAGCTCAGTAAATGGTTGAGAAGGGGGTTAACGGGTATCTAGCCTATGTGAGAGATGTCAGTATTGATACCCTAACAGTTGATTTAGTCCCAGTAGTGCGGGATTTCTCTGATGTGTTTCCAGCTGACCTTCCGAGCATGCCACCCGACAGAGATATTGATTTTGGCATTGATTTATTGCCGGGCACTCAGCCCATTCCTCCTTACCATATAGTCCTCCTGAGTTGAAGGAGTTGAAGTAACAGTCACAGGAATTGCTTGATAAGGGCTTTATTCGGCCCAGTGTGTCACCTTGGGGTGCTTCTATCTTGTTCGTGAAGAAAAAGGATGGTTTTATGCATATGTTCATTAATTATTGCCAGTTGAACAAAGTTACAGTGAAGAACCGGTATCCCTTGCCTCGTATTGATGACATGTTTGATCAGTTACAGAGTGCTCGAGTTTTTTCTAAGATTGACTTGCGTTTAGGTTATCATGAGTCGAAGATTCAGAAGCCAAATATCCCAAAGATTGCCTTTAAGACTCAGCTTGGTTATTACGAGTTCCTTGTTATGTCATTTGGGCTGACTAATGCCCCCAACAACATTTATGCATTTGATGCACAGTGTATTCTGGCCATATTTTAACTCGTTCGTTATTATCTTTATTGATGACATTCTAGTATACTCTCGGAGTCGGAAAAGATCATGAGAAGCACCTAAGGACAGTGCTTCAGACCTTGAGAGAAACGAAATTATATGTGAAGTTCTCGAAATGTGAGTTCTGGTTGTATTTTGTGGCATTCTTGGGTCACTTAGTATCGAGTGAAGGGATCAAGGTGGATCCGAAGAAAGTGGAAGCAGTGCAGAGCTGGCCCAGACCATCCTCAGCTATAAAGATCCATAAATTTCTTATCTTGGCAGGTTATTACTGTCAATTTGAGGGATTTTAATCTATTGCAGCACCTATGACCAGGCTGACCTAGAAGGGTGCTCCTTTCAGGTGGATGGAAGAGTCTGAGGAGAGCTTTCAGAAGCTCAAGACAGCTTTGACTATAGCTTCAATATTGATCTTGCCTCCCGTTCGGGGTCTTATACTATCTATTATGATGCCTCGAGGATTGTCCTTGGAGCGGTATTGATGCAGGACGGTAGGGTGATTGCCTATGCATCCAGTCAATTGAAGGTGCATGAGAAGAATTATCCTATCCATGATCTCGAGTTAGCTGCTATTGTTCACGCCTTGAAAATCGACCGTCATTATTTGTATGGCGTTCCTTCTAAGATCTACAGTAATCACCGTAGTTTGTAGCACCTATTCAACCAGAAGGAACATAATTTGCGTCAGAGGAGGTGGTTAGAGATGATTAAGGATTATGACATCACTATATTGTACCAACTATGAAAGGCTAATATGGTGGTCGATGCTTTGGTCGTCGGGTAGAGAGCTTAGGGAATTTGGCTTATCTACCAGTAGTAGAGAGGCCCATGGCGATGGATGTTTAGGCCTTATCCAACTAGTTTGTGAGGTTGGATATTTTGGAGCCCAGTCGGGTCCTAGCTTGTGTGGTTTCTCGTTCTTTCGTGTTGGGTCGTATCAGGGAGCGTCAGTATGATGACCCTTATTTGCCTGTCCTTGAGGACAAGGTTCTGCATGGTGCTGCCAAAGATGTGACCATTGTGATGATGGGGTATTGAGGATGTAGGGTCGGATATGTGTACCCAATGTTGATGGTCTTCGGGAGTTGATTTTAGAGGAGGCCCATAGTTTGCGGTATTCCATCTATCCGGGTGCCACGAAGATGTACCAAGATTTGAGGCAGCTATTGGTGGAGGAGAATGAAGAAAGATATAGTTGGGTTTGTAGCTCGATGCATCAATAGTCAGCAGGTGAAGTATGAGCACAAGAGACCAAATGGCTTGCTTCAGCAGATAGAGATTCCGGAGTGGAAGTGGGAGCGGATCACCATGGACTTCGTAGTTGAACTCCCACGGACTTTGAGGAAGTTTGATGCCACTTGGGTGATTATGGATTAGCTGGCCAAGTCTGCGCACTTTATTCCTATGTACTACTTATTCTTCAGAGCAGTTGGCTGGGATTTATATCTGGAAGATTATTCGTCTACATGGTATTCTAGTTTCCATCATTTCAAATAGAGGTACTCACTTCAATCACAGTTCTGGAGGGCCGTACAACATGAATTGGGTACTCGGGTAGAGTTGATCTCATCATTTCACCCCCAGACGGACGGACAGTCCAAGCGCACTATTTAGATTCTTGAGTATATTCTCTGTGCGTGTGTTATGGAGTTTGGAGGTTATTGGGATCAGTTCTTTCCACTTGTGGAGTTTGCCCACAATAATAGTTACTAGTTCAACATTCAAATGGCATCGTATGAGTCTTTGTATGGTAGGTGGTATAGATCCCCGATGGGCTGGTTCGAGTAAGGCAAGGCTAGATTATTGGGAACAGACTTGGTTCGGGACACTTTGGAGAAGTTTAAGGTGATTTAGGGTAGACTCTGCACAGCCCAGTCCAAACAAAAGAGTTATGCGGGCCGGAAGGTTCATAATGTTTCATTTATGGTTGGAGAGCAGATCTTGCTCCGGGTTTTGCCTATGAAGGGCGTTATGAGATTTAGGAAGAAGGGAAAATTGATCCCAAGGTTTATTGGCCCCTTCGAGGTATTGCGACGTGTTGGGGAGGTTGCTTATGAGCTTGCCTTACCTCCCAGGTTGGCAAGAATTCATTCGGTATTCATGTTTCAATGCTCCGGAGGTATCACGGTGATCGCACGTATTGGATTTCAGTTCAGTCTAGTTGGACAAGGATATATCTTATGTTGAGGAGCCAGTGTCTATATTGAACAGGCAGGTTTGAAAGCTGAGGTCAAAGAGCATTGCATTAGTAAAGGTTCAGTGGCGGGGTCAACCGGTCGAGGAGGCGACTTGGGAGACCGAGAAGGATATGCGCAGTTGTTACCCTCATCTTTTTCCACTTCAGGTATGTCTCTATGCTCGTTCAAGCATAAATGAATGTTTTAAGGGGGGGATGTAACGACCCAGCCGGTCATTTTGAGAATTTATGCCCTGATCCCCTATTAACTGCTTTCCCAGTGTCTTTTCTGCTATTGTTATTTCCCGGGATGGTTTATCTTGAGTTTCAGAGTGTTTTGGAACACTTAGTCCCTAAATGAAAGTTAAAGTTTTAGAATTTGGACCATAGTTGGAGCAATGTGAAGACGGCTCCGGAATGGAATTTCGTCGATTCTGCTAGCTCTGTTAGGTGATTTCGGGCTTAGGGGCGTGTCCGGAATGCATTTTGGAGGTTCGTAGCTTAATTAGGCTTTTGAATGCCAAAAGTTGAATTTTTTGGAATTTTCGGGCCGATATTTTGATATCGGGGTTGGAATCTGATTCAGGAAGTTGGAATAGGTCCATAGTGTTGAATGTGACTTGTGTGCAAAACTTGGGGTCAATCGGACATGGTTTAGTTGGTTTCGGCATCGGTTGCAGAATTTTGGTAATTCAAGTTCATTAGGTTTGGATTGGAGGGTGATTAGTGGTTATAGCATTGTTCGATGTGATTTGAGGGTTCGACTGAGTTTGTATGATGTTTTAGGATTGGTTGGTATGTTTGGTGGAGATCCCGGGGGCCTCAGGTGAGTTTCGAATGTTTAATGGATTGGAATTTGGACTTAGGCAATTTCTAAATTTGCTGAACCTGTTGTTTTCGAACCTGCGGATTTTGGACCGCAGGTGCGGCGCGGCAGAAGTGACTTGGTAATTGCAGATGCGGTCTGAGGCATGAAGACCATTGGTCGCAGATGTGGCTCAAGGACCACAGAAGTGAAACCGCATCTACGAGGAGTGGAGCGCACGTGCAGTGTTTGGAGACTTAATGAATTTTCACAAGTGCGGTGCCATAGCCGCAGGAGCGGGGCCGCAGAAACGGGGCCGCAAAAGTGGCCCCGTGACTGCAGATGCGGTAATCGCTTGGCAGAATTATGAAATTTCGAGGGTTTAACATTCATAACATCAAATTTGATTTTGAGCTCAGGAGAAGGCGATTTTGTGAGGATTTTGAAGAGGAAATCAGTGGGTAACGATTCCTAACCCTATTTCATTTATATTTCATCAATCTATTGTTGTTTTACTCGTCTAATCAAGGAATTTGAGTGGAAAATGGAAATTTGGGGGAAAAGTTCCCCAATCGATTTTATGGGGTTTGATCGGGTTTTAGTTGTCGAAATTGAGTAATTTTTGGATGAGTTATATCGTGAGTGAATGGTGTTCTAAATTGGTAACTTTTACACGATTTCGAGACGTGGGCCCGAGGAGGATTTTTTGGAGTCTTTCTAATTTACCTTCGTAGCTTTAAATTCATTAGTTAAATTAGTTGCTTGTAGTTTTATTTATGTTATGCAATTGATTAGATTAGATTTGGTTCGCTCGAAGTTGGATACTCATGGCAAAAGCGTGATATCGGATTGATTTTGAGTTGGTCGAGGTAACTGGCCTGCATACCCTTGTGTGGGGGAACTCCCCTTAGGATTTTGGTACTGTTGTTATATGAATGCCTTGTACGTGAGGTGACGACTGCTTGCATGTTCTAATTGTTGAAAACCCCCATTTTCATTACGTAAATGTCTATGTTATTCATTTAATTGAGCAATACTAGTATGTGAAACTTCCTGTTTAGCTTAGGAAAGCATGCTTATGTGACTTAACTTGCTTATTTACTTTAACTGCTTACTTGGATTTTGTGTAGCATGTCTAGAGTAGGAATTTCCTGTTTTCTTGATACGAATTCCGGGAGGTCCCCCTGCACATTTATACTTGGGACTACAGGACGGTATCCCCGGAGATCCCCCTAGACTGGACATTAACTTTGGGACTACGGATCGGTATTCCGAGAGATCTCCCTGCGCATTTATGATTTGTATTACGGGACGGTATCTCGGGAGATCCTCTGCACATTTACATTTGGGACTACAGGACATTATCCTGGGAGATCCCCTGTTGCTATCTTTGTGTACTAAGTTATTTCTTTCTATGATTTCACTTTTACAGACTGTTAGTATTTTAATTATATTGTCACATTTCATACTGTTTTACCTTATTATATATATAGCCAGTAGGGTCTTGACCTGATCTTGTCCCTACTCAATCTAGGTTAGGCTTGGCACTTACTGGGTAATGCCATGGCGTAATCATGCCCTTTCCTACTCATGTTTTTTGTGTGCAGATCCAGGTTCTTCTGCTCAGCCATACTATCCGTAAGTCAAGGCGATCCAGATACTTTGAGGTATATATGTCGCGTCTGCAGACCTATAAGTCCTTCTATATTCTCCCTTCAGTTATCGACTTCTTGTGTTTTCTTTCGTTTAGACTGCTGGAGTTAGAACACTATGAATTTCTTTAGCTTGTGATTCATGAGATTCTGGCTTTTGGGAGTGCTATGGTCATTTGAAAGTGTTGTTATTGTATATGTCAAGAGGCATTTTCAACTCTCTCATTATATCACCTGCAAATGGTTAGTTTCGTATCTTTATTTCATTTCTCCGCAAATTATTAGGCTTACTTAGTCGTAGAGACTAGGTGTCGTCACGACAGTTCAAGGAGGGAGAACTTGGGTCATGATAGATCGATATTGGAATTTGTTTTGTTTAAGGTAAGTAATACTTCTAAACTTGATGTGGAGGGTTTGAAACCCCAAATTACGTGTTATGTGATTGATGTTGAGATGACGCACATACTAGGTCACGGACGTGTGGGAGTGCACCGTGTGAATTGTGACTCTGTTATTTCTGTGGTACTGTGTAGTTATCTGATCTTACTTGTAACCATGAAATTTCTATGTACTTGAGCTATTAAGTTGTGATGCATATTAGAAACCATGTCTAGGCTACATGTTTATCCTATTAGGACCCACTGATGTCATTTCTGTTGTCGACTTATTTTCGTTTATTTCATTACAAACTCAGTCATACGCATTCATATTCATATTATATCTCAGTCTTTGGTACCATTTATTGACACGTCATATCATTATTTTGGGCTAGTTTTATGAAATTGTGAGCCCGAGAGACTGGAGATATTGACGACCGAGTAAGGTTGAGGGCTTGAGCTGTGAGTGATATAAGTATATATGTGGATCGGATTGCACGCCGCAATGAGCCTTATGATTGTATATAAGTGGATAGGATTTCACGCCGCAATGAGTGTCACTGATTTATGCCATGGTTGGCTTGAAATTGCACTTGGGCTGAAGGAGCCCCTTCGGAGTTTGCACATACCCCCAGTGAGCGCGGTTCATTATATTGAGGGATGGATGTTCTCTAGATTTGGATCTTGTCCGTAGTATTCATATACCTAGGGATGGATTTTTCCCATGGGTTGGATTTGGCCCTGCTTAGTACTGAGTAACTAATGGTCAGTTGATGCACTTATTCTTGGATAGGTCTTCCCCAGGCCAGATTGGCCATATACAGTATTGAGTGGTTGAGCTTGATGAGTGGAAACTGTGAGTCTGTAAGATTGAGTACTCTGAGATTGTGAGTGCATGTGTTCATCTCTGAGGTGCATGGCATTGACATGCACATATGCCACATAGGCAAAGAGATGCATTTATTCCTCATGTTGTACGGTATCACGTCAATCGTCAATCGTCACTTCTCACACATATGACATAAAGGCATAGGGATGCATTTATTCCTCATGTCATACAGTATCACGTCATTCATGACTTCTCACACATATTGACATATAGGCACAGAGATGTATTTTTCCCATGCCATTTGAACATGAAACATTTACCATGGAAGGGATTTTTTGGGAAAAATTACAGTTTTAAAACTTACTCATATTTTTGACAATTTCGGAAAAATGCTTTGATATTCACTAATATACTTGAAAAGCGAAATTATTTTCGAGAGCCATGATTAAGCTGAACATTTTGTCTCGGAGTTACTTCTTTTATTACCTGCATTACGTTGTTATGAACTATTGCTGGCTATTGGTTGTTAGAACCGACCTTTGTTCCATCTCGTCACTACTCTCAACCTAAGGTTAGGTTTGTTATTTATTGAGTACATGGGGTCGGTTGTACTCATACGAAACTTATGCACCTTGCGTGCATATGTTGGCTGATGATATTGTTGTGTTCGTTAGGAGCTGGATTTGAGATGTACCTACGTTCCGGTTGTATCTGCCTCTTGTTCATGGTAGACTTAGATCAATAAAAATCTTTTTATATACATTTCGAGCAAATGATGTATTTACTTCATACCAGCTTTATAAACTCTATTCTTAGAAGCTTGTGATTTGTACTACCAGTCCTTGGAAAATGTATAAGATTCATATATTTTCTTTTACTTATTGTCTCGTTAGATTTTATTGGAATGGTTAGTTGTTGATTGGCTTATCTAACGGGTTGGGCTAGGTGTCATCACGACGAATGAATTTCGGGTCGTGATACTTTTTGGTCCAATTTATTTTCCTTGTGGATCATTCGGTTGCAATGTGAAATAGACAAGGATGTATATGAGCTAGAATATTTCATCTGAAATATTTCATGGAATTAACTAATCCTACCATCTTGGTATAAAGTTTATCGCATGGCTAACTATTACCCATAATTAATCATGGGATAAATATAATCCAACATATTATCCCACGATTAGTATCCTTATCCTGGTTACCGTACGTGCCTCCCTTAGTTCCTTTTTCATCATGACTCATTAAAACCAATACTATGCTTAATTGGGTTATATATAGTTGCAACTAAATCACTTAAAAGGACAGTAATAATATAATGTAAGTGATATCAGAACATAATAAAATAAGCCTAGCATTAGAAGGCATAAAATTTTACTTAAGAAAGTGATTATGTGTAGCATAACAGCTCAAGTTTGTATAAAAATTCATATTGACAGATACTATGAAATTAGATCATCTTCAATTATAAAATGCACTTCCCTAAGATAATGAATTTGAAATCAGGTTAAAACATTTCTTTAATTGTTACAATGGATCTCGAACACATCTCTTTAATTGTTAAATGTACCTTCGAAAAATAACGGATCTGAAATCATGTCTAATACATTATTTTAACGGAATTAATTAAATATAACTAACAATGCAAAAAAAAAAAATTATTAATTTTACCTTATGCAACTCACGAAACTTGGGATTCCTATCTTTCATGTTTAGCTTTTATTCTTTGTTCTGATTTAGAGTACAAGAATGTTTCCTTGATGTAATTGTTATATACGATAAAAATCGATCTCAAGAGTTAGGTTACTTAAAAAGCGACACATGTCAAGAATGACCAATCACTGGTGACTCAACCATTGTAAAACCTGATACAAACATGTGCCCACATAAGAAGCAATTTACGATATGACCGTTGCAAGAACGTTACAGAACAACCCAAAATTCTTCCGGCCTTTATAGTCTTTATTAGGCTTTATTACCTTTTATTAGTATTTATCACCTTTTAATTACCTTTTATTGTAGCATTACTATTGGTAGTTAATGGGGCGTGATTTGTAATCATAGCTCTAATACAAATAGAGGCTTTTATGCTATTGTAAAACACCAAAAAATACTGATAGGAAAATACTATTATTCTTTCTTTCTTTCTCTTAAATTATATACAAGTTTTGAGAAGAATTTTCAATTATTCTTGATCCCGGTGGGAACTTTCTGAAAATCCAGGTTTGCCTTTTCTTCAATTATCCTTATTTTAGTTGATTTGTTCTTTGTTGTTTTATTTTATCATATCAATTTAATTCACGTATCTATAAACTACATTATAAATTCAACTATACCATATTTCGGGTAAACAGTTCGGCCCCCACCGTGGGGCATAGACATTTGTGGTGTTATTTTGATCTTATCATCTTATACTAACGTGCTTTAAAGGTTTTTCATTCTTAAGCATACTCCAGTTATGGTACACAATGATGTCAACAATTTGTTCATTTGGTGCAAATAACAACAACGAGCATGTGAGCAATTTACACGATGGGACTTAATAGGAGGACTCAACTGGTAAAATCCATTATGATGGGAATGAATTAACTCCAAGCTGAGTGTAATGGTGGAAAGAAAACCTCTACATGAGAGGATTCCTACCCCTCATGATATGGATGATGAGTGGTGGCTATTGGCTGATACCGTGAAAGTGTTGTGAGCACAACAATAAAAAGTTTTGACCCATCTCTTAAGACAAGACAGAATTATGATTGAGCTTCAATACGCAATAGCGGGGGCTTCAAATGGTGTCGTTCGAGATCCTACAAACGTGCCAATAAGTCAAACCGTCCCGGGAACCAAAAACATTGCATCAAGAGAAGAGTTTAAATGAAACTACAACCAAGTAGATAGAGGAGGCAATGGATAATGAGAACAACGTGGATGGTCTTTTCAAAGAAGAACTCATGAGGTATGTGAGATAAATAAATTCATGAATGGATCAAAATGCTAAAGAATTTCATGCTCGAATGAATTAGATCCTGGAGGCATCTCCAGTCCTAAAGGGTCATGAATCAAAAAAGTATTTTCAATTGCCGTCAAACCAAGTATGGCTCTAGAATTCATTCAGAAAAGATTTATGATGTCTGATATTCTAAAATATGATGGAACATCACATCTACAAGAGCACATCCCAACTTACACTACGGCTATAAAGTAAAATGATTTGGCTCCATATGAGCTCGAATCTATTTTGCTAAAGAAGTTTGGCAAAACTCTAACGAAGGGAGCTCGAACGTTGTATTCTCTTTTACCTGAACATTCAATTGATTCTTTTGAAATTCTTGCAGATTCATTCATCAAAGCTCATGCTTGAGCAAGAAAAGTTCAAGTTAGGAAAATAGATATATTCAGAATCACTCAAGGAGACTCAGAGTCTCTACAAGAGGTCATGATCTGAATCCAAAAGGAAAGAATGTTGTTGTCGATTGTATCAAATGAATGGGCAGCAGAAACATTTACCAAGGGTCTTAATCCCCCAAGCTCTGGTTCCTCAATGAAGTTGAAGGAGAGTTTGTTAGAATTTCTAGAAACAACGTGGGCAGATATTCATAACAGGTACGAGTCAAAGGTTTGGGTAGAAGATGATCAGATAATTATATCGACATCTTCTACAACCCAAAATCAAGTTCAACTGAACTTTGATCGGTGGCATTCTAGAAACGGGTTTGAATCATACCTATTAGGATCGCGAACTGACAGGAGGCAAGAGCGTTCCAGTAGCAAGTCGCTAGAAAATAACTTCGATGAAGAACAATTATATCTAGGAATGTTGGGGACTATTACATCAAAGTAGTGGAAAATCGCAACAATAAATACCAGACGCATATGAAGATGGCTCCAAAACAGTGGAAAAAAAAAGGCATTATGCCCAAATTGAGAGTTATGCACCATCAGATCCCGACGGTGGGAAATCCGGGTCGTGACAAGTTGGTATCAGAGAACTAGGTTGCCTAAGTCTCACAATTCACAAACAAGCTAGGTAGATTCTGAGGGATGAGTATGGAGACATTTGTGCTTATCCCCTGGAGGCTACAAAGTTTAGGAAAACTTCACATCTATTCGTTTTGTCGTCCGATTCGATTTCTCAATGCTAATTGAACTTCCACTCTATTCTTTCGCAGATGGCGAGAACACGTACCACTTCATCAGCTAACCAGCAGCCCGACCCCCAGTGCAGCTCCTACGAGGGGCAGAGGATGAGGCCGAGGCCATGCTAGAGGCCACTTATGTTCTTAATTTGAATTATTCCCAATCTAATTAGATGTTAAAAATTTATTAGGGCCTAATGCGGGAAGGGTTTTTTGTCCTATGAGTGGATTCTCGATTTTTTTAATGAATCCTAACCATTACCATTTTCAATTATAGAGATGTGTGTGTAGAAGAAACAGTATGGATTGGCGGAGCTTCACGTAGAGTTTGACGATGAGGTTCCAGCCGAGACCGTTCCAGCGAGCCCAGCCCAGGTTCTGGAGGGGTTTATAGCTACCCCGGTACTTTAGGATGCTCTGGTTCATCTAGTGGGTATTATGGAGAGCGTAGCTTAGACTGGCATATTCCCTGTAGCACCAGCCATCTCTCATACTAGGGGAGGAGCTCAGACTTCCGCTACCCACACTCCGGAGCAGATGGCTCCTTAGTTCCAGACTCTAGCATCTTAGCCAGTGGGAGTAGCTTAGACAGCTCTTACATCTATATCTTCTAAGGCTTTGTTGAGGTTGGATAAGTTCACCAAGCTTTTCATGATTCATTATAGTGGGGCAGCTTCTAAGGACCCCCAGGATTATCTTGACCGCTGCCATGAGGTGTTGTGGAACATGGGGATAGTAGAGACCAATAGGGTCTACTTTGCTGTATTCCAGATGATAGGGTCTTCCAAGAGATGGTGGAATGATTTTTTGTTGACTAAACCAGTTGGTTCGCCTGCCTTGACTTGGGACCAGTTCTCTAAGCTTTTTCTCAAGAAGTTTCTTTTTGCACTCAGAGAGAGTACCATCGCAGGTGGTTCGAGCATCTTCAGCAGGGTTCTATGACTGTCATTCAGTACGAGACTAGGTTTGTTGATTTGGTTCGTCATGCTCTTCTTGTGCTCCCCACCAAGAGAGAGAGAGAGACAGAGAGAGAGAGAGAGAGAGAGAGAGAGAGAGAGAGAGAGAGAGGAGGTTCATTGAGGGACTCGCTCAGCCTATCAGATTATAGATGGCTAAGGAGATAGGTAGCGAGATTTCTTTTCAGGATACGGCCAATGAGGCCAGGCAGGTTGAGATGGTTCTAGATCAGGAGAGCGATTAGGGGTCTGATAAAAGGCCTCGTCATTCTGGTAGGTTCAGTGGTACCTCGTCTAGAGGCAGGGATTCTTTTGGTAGGGGCCATCCTCCCAGGCTGTTTCATTCAGCACTTCAGGTTTCTCACGGTGCTTCAGGTGGTCATGGTTCTCATATGCAGTATTCTAATCAGCTACCTTACAGTACATTACGAGCTCCTATCATTGCACCTTCGCTCCAATGTTTTTAGGGTGGTTACTCAGGCTGCCATGGTCAATTTCAAGGTCAGCAGTCCCAGCAGCCGAGGACTTATTATACTTGTGGTGATCTGAGGCACATTACTAGATTTTGCCCTCGAACGTCGAGTAGTTTTCAGCATCAGGGTTCTCGTGCCATGGTTTAGGCACCGGGTGTTCCACCGCTCAGCCAGCTAGTGGTAGGGGTCGGGCAGCTAAAGGTAGAGGCCAGCCAGCGGGAGGTCATCTCAGGGATGTAGTTCAAAGTAGTGGAGCCCAACCCCGATGTTATGCTATTCCAACCATGCCTAAAGCTGAGGATTGATGAATTGTTTGATCAGTTTTACGGTACCAAGGTATTTTCGAAGATTTATTTGGGATCTGGCTACCATCAGTTGAGGATTAAGACATCCGATGTCCCTAATACAGCTTTTCACACTTATTACGGGCATTATGAGTTTCTAGTGATATCATTCGGGTTGACAAATGCCCCATAAGCATTTATGGATTTGATGAACCGGGTGTTCAAGCCCTATCTGGATTCCTTCGTGATTGTTTTCATTGATGATATTTTAATCTACTCCCGCAGCCAAGAGGAGAATGAGCAACATCATCGAGTCGTTCTTCAGACTCCAAGAGACAGTCAGTTGTATGCTAACTTTTCGAAATGCGAGTTTTGGTTTAGTTTAGTTGCTTTCTTGTGTCACGTTGTATCAGCAGAGGGTATTCAGGTTGATCCTAAGAAGATTGAGGTAATCATGGATTGTCCTAGACCCATATCAGCTATAGAGTTCCGGATTTTTTTGGGTTTGGCGGGTTATTACTGTCGGTTTGTAGAGGGGTTTTCATCTATAGCTGCCCCGATGACCAGGTTGACCTGGAAGGGTGCCTCGTTCAAGTGGTCGAACGAGTGTGAGGCAAGCTTTCAGAAGCTCAAGACAGCTTTGACTACGATGCTAGTGTTGGTTTTGCCCACAAGTTTGGGGCCTTATACAGTATATTGTGATGCATCTCGTATTGGACTTGGTGCGGTGTTGATGTAGAATGGCAAGGTTATTTTATATGCTTTGCGGCAACTGAAGATTCACGAGATGAATTATCCAGTTCATGATTTAGAGGTAGCAGCCATTGTTCACGCTCTGAAGATTTGGAGGCATTATTTATATGGAGTGTCATGTGAGGTATTCACGGATCATAAGAGTCTACAGTATTTATTGAAGTAGAAGGAGATAAATTTGAGGCAGATGAAGTGGTTGGAACTATTGAAAGCCTATGATATCACCATCTTGTATCATCCTGGGAAGGCCAATGTGGTGATCGATGCTTTGAGTAGGAAGTCGGGCTATTTTGGGTAGCCTTGCATATATTCCAGTCGGTGAGAGACCGCTTGCTTGGCATGTTCGAGCTTTCGCTAATCCATTCGTGAGGTTGGATGTCTCTGAGCCCAGCCGTGTTCTAGCTTGTGCAGTCACTTGGTCTTCATTATTTGAGCGTATCAGGGATTGGCAGTATGATGATCCTCATTTGCTTGTCCTTAGGGACACAGTGCAGCGCGGTGGTGCCAATAAGGTTACAGTTGGAGATGATGTAGTTTTGATGATGCGAGGTTGAGTTTGTATGCCTAATGTAGATGGATTACTTGAGTTGATTCTAGAGGAGGCCTATAGTTCCCGGTATTCTATTCATCCGGCCGCCGCCAAGATGTATCAGGACTTGCAGTAACATTACAGGTTGAGAAGGATGAAGAAAGATATTTTGCGTATGTAGCTCAGTGTTTGAAGTGTCAGCAGTTAAAGTACGAGCATCAGAGACCTGGTGGTTTGTTTCAAAAGATTGATATTCCTTAGTGGAAGTGGGAGCGTATCACTATGAACTTTATTGTTGGACTCCCACAGACTCAGAGGAAGTTCAATGTGGTATGGGTTATTGTTGATAGGCTGACTAAGTCAGCACATTTCATTCCTATGGCAGTTTCCTATTCTTCAGAGTGGTTAGCTGAGATCTATATCCGAGAGATTGTTCGTCTCTATGGTGTACTTTTGTCTAACATTTCGGATCGAAGTACGTAGTTTACCTTGCATTTCTGGAGGAACGTTCTACATGAGTTGGGTATGTGGGTCGAGTTTAGCATAGCGTTTCATCCCCGGACGGACGGTCAGTCCGAGCGTACTATTCCGATTTTGGAGCATATGCTCTGTGCCTGTGTTATTGACTTTGGAGGTTCTTGGAATTAGTTTTTGCTGTTAGTGGAGTTTTCTTGCAACAACATCTACCAGTCGAGCATCCAGATGGCCACTTATGAGGCATTATATGGTAGACGGTATCGATCGCCAGTTGGGTGGTTTGAGCCTGGGGAGGCTCGATTGTTGGGTAAAGATTTGGTACAGGATGCCTTGGACAAGGTTAACATCATTCGGGATAGGCTTTGTACAGCTCAGTCCAGGAAAAAGAGTCCATAAGGTTCGTGATGTGGCATTCATGGTCGGAAAGTGAGTGTTGCTTCGAGTGTCGCCCACGAAAGGCGTGGTGAGATTTGAAAAGAAGGGAAAGCTAAGCCCTAGGTTCATTTGACCTTTTGATATCCTTGATCGAGTGGGAGAGGTGGCTTACAAAATTGCACTGTCGTCGGGTTTATTAGTAGTGCATCCAGAGTTTCATGTCTCCATGCTTCGGAAGTATCACAACGATCAATCCCAAGTGTTAGACTTCAGCACTGTCCAGTTGGGAAGAGATTTGACCTATGAGGAGGAGCCGGTAGCTATCCCTAGATCGGCAGGTTCGTTAGTTGATCGAAGAGTTATCCTGCGGTTCATGTCCAGTGGAGAGCTTAGCCTGTATAGGCAGCTAGCTACCTAGGAGTTAGAGTTCGATATGCGGAGCCGATATCTCCATCTTTTCACCGACTCATGTACTTTTCTAAGTCCGTTCGAGGACAAATTGTTGTTTTAGAGGTGGAGAATGTGATAAATCGGGGGGGGGCATCTTTTGTTTTAGAATCTGAATCCAGGTTCCGAGGCCTTGTTTTATTTTCTCCTCAATTTGTGTGCGCAGTACGGGCGCATTTCTGGAAGCCTTTATGTGAAATCTAAGAAAAATATTTAATTTTGCCTTTTAAATTGATTAAAGTTGACTTCGGTCAATATTTTTTGTAAATGAACTCGCACACGTGATTTGACGGTCTCGTAGGGTCCGTAGTAAAATATGGGACTTGGGCGTATGCCCGGAATCGAATTTCGATGTCCTTAGCCCGAGAAATGAATTTTTGAATAAAACTGTTTGCTGGAAAATATAAGGAATTTTAGAAATGGAATAATGTGTGATCTATCTCGCATTTGGGAGCTTCGCATTTTGGAGCATTTGGGAGCTTCACATTTGCGGTGCCTATCTCGCATTTGGGAGCTTCGCAATTGTGAATCTCTGGTCGAAAGTGTGACATTTGCAACTAATCAAAACACAATTTTAGATGGGATTTCAACTCATTCTCTCATATTTTCAAACCCTAAGCTCCCATAGGCGATTTTTCAAACAAGAGTTCTTCCCCAAATCATAGGTAAATGATTTCTAACTCATTTCCTTCAATCTATTTCATCATTTTATATGATTTCATCACAAAATCTAGGGTTTTTATAGGAAATTGGGTGTTCCTAGGTAGAATTTAGGAATTTCAAAATTTGGGGATTTAGACCTCAAATTGAGCTAGGATTTCAAAACCAATCGCATATTTGTGCTTGTGGGTACATGGGTAGTCGAGTTTTTATTCGAACTTTGAATTTTGACCAAGCGGGCCCAAGGTCAGTTTTTGACTTTTTGGGGAAAATATTGGAAAACCTATACTCATGCAATAGAATTGGTTTATTTTGCGTTAAGTGATGTTAATTAGTTAATTATGCATAGATTCGGGCGGTTTGGAAGTATAAACCAAATGAAAAACAGTATTTGAGGCTTGAGTTTAGCCGTGGAATTGAGGTAAGTGTTTGGTCTAACCTTTGCTTGAGGGAATATATGTTGTTGTCTTATTTTCTACGTGTTAGTGTTGAGTACGACGTATACGTATGGTGACGAGTATCTATATGTTGATGTTGAGCATGCAAGTGAGTCTTATACTGTGGTCGTTGTGTCTCTTATTACGTATTGTTCATGCTTAAACTAGTAATTCTCCATGGTGAACAAGTCTTATGATATTCTTCTTGGTATTGGATAATTGTTGAGCATTGATTCATAGACACTTATATTATGAAGTTAACTGTTGAAATGAGACTGGTTATTGTTGATTCCCTTGTCGAGATGTTATTGTTTCTATTTTTTGGGTGAGGAAGAGTGTAAAGCACAAAGGGTGATGCCATGCACCATATTGTGAGTGAGTGTTAATGTACGAAGGGTGATGTCGTGCCATATTTGTGAGTGTTAATACATGAAGGGTGATGTCGTGCCATGATTTGTGTGTTAATGCATAAAGGGTGATATGGTGCCATGATTATGAGAGTAAATGCACAAAGGGTGATGTCATGCCTGATGTTATTAACATCTACCACACAAGAGGGGGGTGATTTGTGTGGTACCTAATTTCCGCGTTAGAAGAACCTGGTTCTTCTAAGTGTTCTAACTACATCAGTTTGCGGAATAATAAGTACTGAAAGTAAAGTGTACAAAGATTTTTACGTGGAAAACACCTGGCTCAAAAAGTGAAAAAACCACGACCTACTACTCAGTAGGATTTTCCCAAACTCCACTAAATCACTGAGCCAAAAACTGCATTTACAAAAACTCTTTCTAAACCTAATGATTAACTCTAATCCCAGTGTAGCACACAGCCTCAACTGTTGTGACACCTTCAAGTTAACTCTAACTTGAATACACAAAGTGCCTAATAGAATTGCTTCTAAGAAAGCTGAAAGGTACAATATTAAAACTTACTACAATTGAACTAGACTTAGAACAAACATAATGATGAAACTGGTTCTTCTATCTTAGTTCGTGTAGCTTCAGACGTGCACACTTGTATCTCGCATATATTACTTGCAAATCAGACTTGCTCTTTTTGCTCTCAAATATGCTTAACTTCTGCGTATGTGCATTACCTGTAAAAGAGAACAACTTGGTTATTTAATAGATTAGCAGTTAGAGTTTGATCGAGACTCCAATGCTTATCCTTAGTCGATTTGAGTCCTTAATCAATACAAACTTCCATCTGTATCCTAGCTTAGGATTTGGTTCTCTTGTCATAAGGAGACTGTCCTCCTTAGAACTTAATGCAACCTTTTTTATTCCGTTCAGAAGATATTTGCTGCACAATCTTCAATACATATCTGCCTCACGTGCCATTCATGTGCAAAGGTTATGACTAACTGTGTCTCCCAAGATGGACCAGGTCCTTCCCTGAGTTCATTTGTCAATCTTCAAAACTTCAACTGAACTTGGGCCAACAAATTCCCTCTTTTTGATGATGACAAACTCTGTACTTTTAGAGATCAAAAGACTTGTGAAACTCAGCTGAAATATCAACACTTAGAAAATTTTCAATTTGACATAAAGGGCCAGATTAAGTTAGGTCATAAACATCACTAGTTCAGATAATGAATTTAAGCACAATATCTTCCCCCTTTTTGCATCATCGAAAAGTTGCATAACTAATGGGAATCTCAGTAATTTAAATAGTACTCATGGCCACTAGGGCAACTGCAGTGAACACATGCTTTAGTTAATCAAAAATCAACTCATCAAAAATACCTATTAAGAACATAATTAACAAAAAGCAAGAAAAGCTGCATTCATTGATTAGTGGGGTGTTTCTATAGGGCAGTCCACAAAAAGAGAAATAAAATTACCAAACCATGAGCAAAAGATAAACAGATAGAATCCCAAATTGGGTGACTAAGGGGGGTTCTAGACTGGTTCACACTAGGACAGGGCACCTAAGGCTTAGAAGAGCTGGAGGGTTGGGTTTGTAGCAAGTTGAGCATCTGTTGAAGCATTCTTTCATTTTTCTCCTTCTCCTTAGCAAGTTCAGCTCTCAACCCATTCCTTTCTCCCTCCAATTCAGCAACACTGGCCTGAAGCCTTGATATCTCAGCATCTTTTGCCCCAACCTCCTGAACTAAGGCTCTGACCTTGCTATTCATAGGAGTTTTTGCTAAAGAACCAGGTTCAACATGAGCTGTACTGAGCATATAATTACAAGCTTGAAGGGTTTTGCTGCTAAAATGCTCTTTGCTTGAGGCCATTTCCCACTTTTTTAGGGGAACATTCAATCGTTCAAGCACAGTTGTCAAGATAAATCCATAGGGAATGGCATGAGCTTTTGAGCCATTGATCACCCTTTCAAGCAGCTTTACAATAAAGGCAAGCCAGTTGATATGCTTCCCTTCACTCAAACATTGGATAAGTACCAGATCCATGTAATTTGCTATATGCCTTCTTTCCTGTCTGGGCAGAAGGCATTTGTTCACAAACTCAAAAAGCACTTTGTGGTCTGGCCTCATTTCACTCTTCTGAACTGCCCTGGCCTCAGGTACCTCTTCATTATTTGTGGTGTCACAAAAGTTCCTTGTGATCTGAAGATCAGTAGGCAACCCATCCAGGCAAGGCCACCTCTGCCTTGTGTAGTCATCATATCCCTCACTAGGAATGTCTAGAATCTTTCCCAGCTTTGCTGCATTGAACTTCACTTTGACACCTTTCACTTTGCTAATCACCAGCCCATTCTTCACTGTCCCATTTGCCATGAACTCTACAAGTTCTTTCCTGGCCAATTTTCCATCCATATGAAGGACCATGTCCTTCCAACCTTGTGCTTCTAGTGCAGTCAGAAGCCTTATCATACCTGGCTCCTCCAGGTCCTTGAGAAGTCTCCCTTTCAAAATCTTCCTCTTGCCAAACATGGCATATCTGTCCTGTTCCTTCTCTGACTCTTCTTCCTCATCATTACTCCATTCATCATCTTCTTCAGTAATTTTCACTTGTTTTCCTTTTGCAGCTGACCTTGTTCTTTTGGCAAGAACAGGTTCAGCAGGCTTGGAGGGCTTCTTGACAGAAATTCTGGATCCCTTGGATTTGGTAGTAGGAACATCCACAGTAGTAGTCTTTTCTTGATGGACCTGCTCCATCTCTTCTTCTTCTTCAACCACAGCCTCCGAGCTTTCACCTACCTTTGCTTTCCCTTTCTCTTTTCTCTTTTTCTTACTTTCTTCTAAAGCCCTTTTCAATTCTGCTTCACTTTCCTTGACCTTACTTCTGGTAGCTCTAACCCTAGGAGCAGATTTGGGTGATGATGGTTTGCTCTTCTTGGTTGGTTTGGATGCAGCAGGGGTCCTTTGTGAGGAAGCCTTGCATTTCTTTGGGTCATAGCTGGCCCCCACTTTCTTCAATAAGTCAGCCAAGTTCTCCTCCCCAGATGAACCAGGTTCTTCTTGTTGCTTGCTCAGATTCACAAACCCCTCAGTAGCCTCACCTGATCCACTTCCCCCTGACTTCGAGACTCCCTCTTCCCCATTCCCACAAATAGATAGCACTTTCTTCCTCCTTTTCTTACTCAATTTTGCAGAATCAGTCCCAGACACATCTTTTGTAGCCCCTATCAGAATATACCTACTCTCTACTTTTTGAACTGCATCAACAGGAACAAAGCAAGTATTTACCTCTTTTGGGGTTTCTTAATGTGTGACAGTGTCAGAAGACCCAGGTTCATCTCCTTCACTGGCAAAGATGAAATCATCGAATTCAGAGCTAGAATTGGTCTCTGTTGCTGAGACTTGTTTCCTTTGGCTGGACTGTAGTTTTTCATTCAAGGATTTCCTTAGGGAACAAGTAGCTATAGTTTTTCTTGCCAGCATTTTCTGGTGCTAGAATCTAGGTTTTAGGGTTTCGACTGGTGGTGTGGAAGATGAGGTGTTGAGTGAAACAGGTGGGGGATTACCAGGGTTGTCTTGGGGATTTGTCATGGTAAAAGATTTCTGAAAAAACTAAGAAGGTTTTAATTTTGTAAAGAACATCAAGTGTTTCAGAAACGAGAGAGGGAGGATGATCAGGGGTTTTGTAAAGAATGATGGTTATGGGGTGATTTTTGGGTTTCTAAAGGGGATAATGATTACACAGAACCTGCAGCCTTTTCAGAGGTCACATAGAGGTCTAATCAATTTAGAGTTCCGATCTCCTTAGAGATTAATTATAATTGCTAAAATTTAGGAGAAGGTTCTGTTACACTTAGACTTCTAGTTTCAATGAAATTGGTTCAATTTACCCAACGGATAGAATTGTTAGGACGTTTGGTATATCTAGGACTCTTGCTCACGATTGATAATTAAATTTTTCTAATTGTGCAAAGAATAGAAACATACCTGAACTTTCTCATGAGCATAATTTGATGAACCAGGTTCTTCAAATGAAACTTTTTTTGATCTTGCCTCAAATGCCAAAATAGAAAACTTGTAAGAGATTAGTGAGTCACATAGACACATATCACAAGAGTATACTATTTACAGTATGAAACTGAGTAGGAATTAGTCTAATATTCATAATAATTAAGAACTCCTAGCCAAAAAAAAATCATTAAGCATTCTGAACCGGACCTTTTAGGTGATCTTAATCATCCCTAACTCCAACATGTTCCTTTCAAAATTTTCTCTACTCAGTGCCTTAGTGAAGATGTCGGCTATTTGTTTATCAGTAGCACAGAATTCTATGGAGATTATCCTTTTCTCATAGTTGTCTCTTAAGAAGTGGTGTCTAACATCTATGTGTTTAGTCCTTTTTTGATGAACTGGGTTCTTTGTCATACTAATTGCACTGGTGTTATCACAAAATATTGGTATGCACCCTACTTCAATTCCAAAGTCTACCAGTTGTTGCTTAATCCACAGAAATTGAGCACAACATGAAGCAGCAACAACATATTCAGCTTCAACAATAGAGAGAGCCACTGAATTTTGCTTTTTGGTAGCCCATGATACAAGACAAGACCCTAGGAAGTGTGTCATACCTGAAGTGCTCTTCCTATCCACTATAAAACCTGCATAGTCAGCATCAGCATATCCAATTAAGTCAAAATTGCTACCTTTGGGATACCACAAACACATATCAGTTGTGCCTTTCAAGAATCTCAATATTCTTTTGACAGCTGTCAAGTGTGACTCTTTTGGATTTGCCTGGAAACGAGCACAAAGTCCTACACTGAAAACAATGTCAAGTCTGGTGGTAGTAAGATATAAAAGTGAACCAATCATAACCCTATACAACTTTTGATCAACTGATGAACCTGGTTCATCAATATCTAGCTTTGTGGCAGTTGCTATAGGTGTATCTATTTCTTTGGATTCTTCCATTTTAAACTTCTTGATTAGTTCCTTTGTATACTTCTGCTGATGGATCATGGTTCCATCTGGACTTTGTTTAATCTGTAGCCCCAAGAAGAAATTAAGTTCTCCCATCATGCTCATTTCAAACTCACTTCCCATTAGCTTAGCAAAGTCCTTACTTAACCTATCTATAGTAGCCCCAAATATTATGTCATCAACATATATTTGTACAATAAGAAGATTTTTACCTTTTTCCTTTAGGAACAAAGTGCTGTCAATTTTACCTCTTTTGTACCCATGCTCCAGAAGAAATTTTGACAATCTTTCATACTAAGCTCTTGGGGCCTGCTTGAGACCATAGAGAGCTTTATCTAGCTTGTATACATGATCAAGACATTCATTGCTTTCGAATCCTGGAGGCTGTTTCACAAACACTTCTTCTTTGAGATAGCCATTTAGAAAGGCATTTTTGACATCCATTTGATGAAGAGTGAATTCCATATGTACTGCAAATGCTATGAGGAGTCTAATTGCTTCAAGTCTAGAAACTGGAGGAAAACTCTCATCATAATCAATGCCTTCCTCTTGACTGTAGCCTTGAACCACCAACCTAGCCTTGTTTCTTGTAACTGTTCCATCTTCATCTAGCTTGTTCCTGAAGACCCATTTTGTACCAATGACTTACCTGTCCTCAGGTCTTGGAACCAAGTGCCAGACTTGGCTTCTTTCAAACTGATTGAGCTCATCTTGCATAGCATTGATCCAATCTGAATCTTGTAGAGCTTCACTCATATTTTTAGGTTCAATGAGAGACAAAAAGGCATCAAATGCACACATGTTCTTCAGTTGTGATCTAGTCTTGACTCCAGATGTTGGATCATTGATGATGTTCTCAATGGGATGAGAACTCAAGTACTTGTAAGATCTCCCCACCAGCTGGTTCCTGCTAGTTTCTCCTTCATTGTTATGCTGCAGAGGAACAGGTTCAGGTACAGGATCCTTCAGAGAATTTTGTACAGTTTCTCTCAGATTGGTTCCCCCTATCAGGTTGCCCTGGGTGAAAGGACCTGTTTCATCACCTGCTCCTTCCTTTGATGCCACCTTGACTTGTGCTGTGACTTCAGTCAATTGTCTCACCAGTCTAATGGCTTCATCTTCATGTTCCTGTCTCTCAAAAGGAGTGTTAGATTCATCAAATACAACATGTACACTTTCTTCAACACATAGAGTTCTTTTATTAAACACTTTATATGCTTTGCTATGTAAAGAATATCCCAAGAATACTCCCTCATCACTTC
>MU668365.1:170816-193519 GCA_026770625.1 Nicotiana glauca
TAAAAGACTTAAGCTTCGTTTTCTCAAATTAATAAAGAGAATTGACCTTTCCTGGATATTTGCTCCACGTTGACTTTCCTGACTGTTTATCTGTCTGTGTGTATTTATTTTGGAACGGGCCCAACGCCTTGGCATATTAATAGATGCATCTATAGGCGCGCCGTCGACCCTCGGCAAGTGCACATTTATTTCTGTTTGAGCAGGCCGTCGCCTCGGTATGATTTGTGCATGCCTGTGTTGCTGCTTGAACTTGATTAAGTTACTATTGCCCTTTTGTGGCTTAAACATATTTGGATTATGTTTTAAAGAGAAATTCGGGAAATTTTCCTACGAAAGAACTACGTATTTATTTGTTTCCACTATTTGATTATAATCATGTCTATAAAGAATAAATCCACGGATTTATATGTGTAATGAAGATAAATGATCATTCGACCATTAGAGTGTGTCAAAGTTGACCATCTCGTCTCTAGCCCTTCGGGATTAGGCGGGACACTCACTGAGTACACGTTGATTACGTACTCATACTACACTTCTGTGCATTTTTGTTGCACAGGTATACTTCATTTTAGCGGCCTACTGGGCGCAGCAGCACGGACGATTCAGGGACTAGGTGGGCTGCAATTGCGAGGCGACCTGCAGCTAGTGTAGTTCCTTTCTGAACTTTGATTATTTATTTCCGGTCCATTGTATTCCGGATAGAGGTTGTATTTTATTTCATTATCAGTAGTCGCTAATGCACTTGTGACACCGGGTTCTGGGATTGTTTTCGAAAAGTTTGATTTAATTGCTATTGTTAATTTGAATTGAAGAAAAACCTCTTTATTTGTGAAAATGGAAGGAAAATTTTTTGAATTTGATGTATTTAAAAAGGATTTTTAAATCGGTAATCTAATTGGCTGGCCTGACAGCGGTGTCCGGCGCCACCACGACCCTTAGTGGATTTCGGGTCGTGACACAATAAGGGGAAAATGATGATATTTATTCTGAAACTAATGTCAATTATGTGTCCTATTTAAAATTTCAAACAGTGGTGCGTAAATAACCTATATCCATTTCCTAGCTCATTAGATGAACACAATTTTCAGTGCACATTCAACAAAGATAACATATCCTGTTTATTAATTATATCTGGTTCCTAATTCATTATCACAAGCTTCAGCACACACTTAAACAATAACAGATCTTGCTTGTTACCTAAAGCAGCGAACTCTAGAGGCATTCAAATTATACCAACATTACCTAGTTGCATTAAACTAAAACTGGAGTAATTTATACAGTTTAATTCAAACAGTCCAATACAGGTTAACAATCCTATAATCAACAGTCCAAAGTCTTTACAGTTTAATTACAAAACAAGTTCAAACAGTCCTAATTAATACAAATAGTCGTAATTGACACTAATACATATTTGTTCAAATGAAATTTACAGGTACACATTAAGACTAATAGTGAAACACATAGGCAGATTCATGTGGTGCAATACTTCATCATTTGATTTCACAATTGTTCATGTACATTGAGTGAAACTTCATATCATTAGAGACAAAAGTGTACCTGGAATTGAGCAAAGTAAAGGAAAAGAGGCAACAGTAGAAATGGACCAACGGCAGTTGAAATCAGGACAAATGAGTCAATTTCCAACTCAAAACAGGCCACAGCAATCCCAAAATGAACACCAGAGGGAAAACACCAATGAGAATAGCCAAAATCAGTTTGATATACCCAAATACACTTGACAAACACCCCAGGAATGTCCAAAACACTTCAGCAACCAAATATTGAGCTAGACGATGTAAATCAACAACTGAAAATCAAAATTAACCTAAGGTTTTCAATGGAACAGTATTTTTTGGGATTTTTGAAAGTTTTTTTTTTTTTTTTTTTCTACAGAATTTAAGATCTAAAAGAAGGTTTCTAGAACTATAGGACTTCAGATTTGAACTTCTTTAGATTTTGAAATTCAAATTTGAGACTTAGATTTTCAGAAATGGATTTTGAGGGGGAAATTAGAAGCTGGAAAGTTTGGGGAATTTTTAGAGATGTAAAACTTGCAAATGAAGGCATTAAGCATGCCTTTTGTAGGCAGGAAAGGGGCTGGAAGGTTCTAGTATTCTTCACTCATTTTTCCCCCTTTTTATTTTCAGAATTTACTTATTAGTCTTAATTTCTTGACTTGTTTCTCAAGTTATTACATTAAAATGCTGAAACTTACACTAAGGCCCTATTCTCGAAGAGTCTGGGGTGTTCCTAATCTGTAACTACAGATTCCCCTATTTGATTACCCATATTACCCCTTTTACTTCTGAAAATTACTAACCTAGGTCAAAATTAACCCGTCCCTTTGACTAAACCATGGTCAATTAATAAACTCAGCTATAACCAAAAATAATTCAGAAACTCTAAAATTGAAGATTAATCCTAGTTCATACTATTATTAAACTATCAATTAAACCCAAGTAATAATCAACCAAAGAAGTGAAAAGAACCATTAACAAAACCTGAATTCTAAAAAAAACCTGGATTCAAACTGAATTAACTAAGAACACTAAAAATATAAACAGGAATAAAATCAAATTCAACCAAACTAATCAATAAAAATAAAGATCAAGCACTGAACATAGCTTAACTAGTAGAAAGATTAATCAAAACAAAAAATTGAACTAAAATTCGAGTTATGCCTAACTAATAACAAAATTACAGAATAAATTCATGCTAATCATTATCAGTGAATTAAAATTCAAACAAACATGAAGAAAAACAAATAAGAACAGACAAAACAGACTACTGATTCTAAACGGAACGTCAAACAAAAAGAAAAACAAAACCTAGATTGATTAATCTTGAAGAAATAATGGTCATGGAAAAGAAACAAATGAAGAAGAACAAAGAAAACTCACCTATGAGGTCCTAGGGTTCTGCCGCTTCTTGGATTTGAAATTCGATGCCATACAAGACGATTCGGAAGAAGATAGCCAAATATTTGAGAAGAGTGACATGAGGAGAGTGTGTGGTGTAAGATTGGTGTCATTTAGTGGTGGCGCCGTCGTGCACGGTGGTGGCGCCACCTAGGGTTTCAAGGATTTGGGGGTTTTGACAGGGATTTGAAGGAAGTTGATGGTGGATATGGAATGGGGAGGTGAAGGAGAGGGAATGGTGTGAACTTGAGCATCATTGGACGCCGGCCGCCGCGGTGAGGCCATTTCTGGCGGCAGCGTAAGGCGGAGCCGGCGGGGAACGATGAGTACGAGGAAGAGGGGTTGTCTCTAGGGCTAATCAATTTTCAGACAGTTTTATTAATTTCTTTGGATTGATGAGAGCCGTTAGATAATGGGAGATGAACGGCCACGATTCCTTGACGCCAAAACGGCGTCGTTTCATGTTTAATAGGGCAGGCTGGGTATAGGGTTATTGGGCTGGGTAAATAAGACGGGTTTGGGAAGGATTTGTTTGGGCTAAGACTAGCATTGGCCCAAACATTTGCCAGCCTTTGCTTTTCTATTTTACTTGCATTTGTTTGTTTTTCTTCTTTTGTATTTTATTTATTTATATTTTTTTTTTTTGAATTTTCTGATTTTATTAAATGTTAGATCAAAGGGGTTGCTCTGATGGTAAGCAACCCCCACTTCCAACCAAGAGGTTGTGAGTTTGAGTCTCCCCAAGAGCAAGGTGGGAAGTTCTTGGAGGGAAGGATATCGGGGGTCTATTTGGAAACAGCCTCTCTACCTCAGGGAAGGGGTAAGGTCTGCATACACACTACCCTCCCCAAACCCCACTAAGTAGGATTATACTGGGTTGTTATTGTTGTTAGATCAAAAACTAAAAGACCCAAATTGAATCTAAAATTATATTAATTTCCAAAATTAACTAATTCCTAATTTAAGAGAAAATTTAATACAAATCTTAAAAATTAAAAGTAGAAATGCAAAAGGATCATTTTTGTTATTTTCTTTATTTTGCGTACTATTTTATACTTATTTTTTTTTTAATTATATCAATTAAAATGCACCCAAAAAATGCAAACAAGACACAAACTTATGCAGTTAATTCCTAAAAAGTAAAAGAAAAATCCTAATTCTAATGAATTTTATAGGAGTAATTTAAGCGTGGCAAAAATTACGTGCTCCCAGCTGCCCCCCTTTGCTCGAAGATACGAAGGGTTTTCGGGCAAAGATAAATGAGCATCATGAAGGATTTTTGCCTGCTCAGCACTCCATGAGAAGCATTTTGAAAACCATCTGACTGAACCTGCTTCAAAGGTTGCCTACATATCCTTGGCTATAAAGGAGTCAGGTCAGTGTAGTTCTGGAAGGTTTGGTAGCTGGGACTGCCAGGAGCTATGATTTCACTGCTGTTGCTGCTGCTACTGCTTGCTGACCTCCTTATTACACCAAAGGAAAATCAAAGCTAAGCTAGCTATGCCTATCAGCTATGAGTTACAAGATTCCTATCTATAATTCTCTTGAAACTTGATCTTGAGTCTTAGCTGATTTTGCTGTGGATTTCGATCTGAACCTTGATGCTCGCAATTGTAGGTGTTTACTTCTTCATGAAGCATTGGGTCAAAACAGGATCAGCGGAGCTTGTGACTTCAATCAGATTTTGAGCAATCTGCACCCTTGCTTGCTTCACATTTGAGTTCATTTCTTTTTATTCTTTTTTTCTTTTCTTGATTCTGGATTGAGACTCATTCCATCGGTCATCTCGCACCTTATGTCTTAAGGTCAACCTGCTTAAGATACCAAAACAAACAAACGAGCAAAATTTTCTGCCCCAGTTTTCACTAGGAAAATTTCGTGAGTTAGTTGTGACACATAACTAAACAGTCAAATCAGGATTGTGTATCCTTGTGAATGAATCCAGGTTATGCTAGAAAATAATCAGGTTATGCCAAAAAAAGAAAAAAATGTCCTCGGGTTATGCCGGGACGAAAAGAAAAAAAAAAGCCCCTTGGGTTATGCCAGGGGGATCCTCGGGTTATACCGGGATTTGGGAAGAAAAAGTTCCTTGGGTTATGCCAGGGAGATCCTCGGGTTATGCCGGGATTTGGAAAGAAAAAGCTCCTTGGGTTATATCAGGGGGATCCTCGGGTTATGCCGCGATTTTTGAAAGAAAAGGCCCATTGGGTTATGCCAGGGGGATCCTCGGGTTATGCCGGGATTTGGAAAGAAAAAGCTCCTTGGGTTATTCCAGGGAGATCCTCGGGTTATGCCGGGATTTGGAAAGAAAAAGCTCCTTGGGTTATGCCAGGGAGATCCTCAGGTTATGACGGGATTTTGGAAAGAAAAAGGCCCATTGGGTTATGCCAGGGAGATCCTCGGGTTATGCTGGGATTTGGAAAGAAAAAGCCCCTTGGGTTATGTCAGGGGGATCCTCGGGTTATGCCGGGATTTGGAAAGAAAAAGCCCATTGGGTTATGCCAGGGAGATCCTCGGGTTATGCCGAGATTTGGAAAGAAAAAGCCCCTTGGGTTATGCAGGGGGATCCTCAGGTTATGTCGGGATTTGGAAAGAAAAAGCTCTTTGGGTTATGCCAGGGATATCCTCGGGTTATGCCGGGATTTGGAAAGAAAAAGCCCATTGGGTTATGCCAGGGGGATCCTCAGGTTATGCCGGGATTTTGGAAAGAAAAAAAAGCTCCCTGGGTTATGCTAGGAAGATCCTTGGGTTATGTCGGGATTTTGGAAAGAAAAGACCCATTGGGTTAAGCCAGGGGAATCCTCGGGTTATGCCGGGATTTGGGAAAGAAAAAAGGCCCTGGGTTATGCCAGGGGGATCCACGGGTTATGCCGGGATATTTAAGGAATGGGGTCCTATGCTACCATGATTTGTTTTTCTTTTGGGATTTTCATTTCATTTTCTTTCTCCTTTTCTTCTTTTCTTCTTCTTTTTGTATTTTCCTTTTTATTTAGAAAAACGCATGAAAGAATTTGGGGAGAAACTTCCTTTTGGTCGATTCTCTGTTGCAAAGCTATTTCAGCGCTTGCGCATTTCATTTCCTTTTGGGTTGCACCTGCTTCTTGCACGGTTGCTTTTAATTAGGCTTGTTTTCAGCAAAGAAAAATTTGTTAGTTTGAAACGGTGGTTGGTTTTGTGGCCTTGATCATCCCAATTGCTTGATCCCGGCCCCATTTCCGTTGAGAACTTTGTTGCTTGTTGGCCTTGAGGGTGAATCTCTTTTCAAACCGACCGGGTTCAGCCTTAGGACTTCATGATGACTCGCCCGTGTGGGCTCTAGCCTTTTCACTTTATTTTGCTTTGCCTTTGACTTTCTTTCTTTTCCAATGTCTTTGCTTCGGAAGCATCAACCACCATGGTCCATCGGGATTGGACTGACGCACCCACTGAGGCTGGGTATTTTCTCTGGCTTTTGCCAGGCGGAGCCCTATAGAACCAATCCTGCCACCTTTCTTCATAGTAATTCCGAAATTAGTGTTATACCGAAACGGATTCCAGGAAGGAGTATACAAAAGGCAATCATATGAATTTAGAGAGAAGCGTCCCTTTCGGGGAGAGAGAATGACTTATTTGGGGGTGCATGTTGGCTCCAAATGAACATGACATGATTCTTGGACTGGATGCCCAACCCATACAAACTTTCCAGCTTCTTGTGAACCTATTGATCCGCATTTCAAAACCACGGAACCTTTCCAGGACTCTTTTAGTAATGAGATGTCTTCTTTTCGACCGACAGCGCCCTATGCGGGTTTTCTCCAATCGACCTCTCTCATTTCTCTTCTCTCCGTCGCCCGATAGTGCTCTTTGCGAGTTTTCACTAAGCGAACTCTCTCATTTTTATTTTCTCTACTCACCATCGCCTTATGGTGCCCGAATGTTTTTACCGATAAGACTCTCTCATTTTATTTCCCTCAATTTGAATTGTATCAGATTCCAACAATGATGTTTTCCACTTCCCTGCCTTTGACAATTTATCGGAAAGACTTGGACAAGGTTTTTGGGGTATAAAGGATTTTGGACAGAACTACAACTTTGGAACCATTTTGGCGGATTCATAGCCGAACCATCATATCATCTGCCCCAGTTTCAATTTTTGTGGAAATTGGGATTTTTATTTTGGTGTGACTGAACCTCAGGGAGAGGCTGCCTACGTATCCTTTCGGAATCAAGTCAAACGTAGTTCAGGGAAAACTTTGTTTTTGATTTTCTTTTATTTTTCTATTTTGTTTTGTATTCTTTTTTTCCCTTTTTTTTTTCTTTTCTTTTTCTTTTTCTTTTTCTTTTTCTTTTTCTTTTTCTTTTTCTTTTTTTTTCTCTTTTTATTTTTATTTTTCTTCTTTTTCTTTTTCTTCTTTTTCTTTTTCTTTTTTTTTCTTTTTCTTTTCTTTTCTTTTTCTTTCTTTCCTTTTTTTCTCTCTTTTTTTTCTTTTCTTTTCTTTTATTCTTTTTTTTTCTATGATACTTTGGGGTTCCAAATAGGGTATCCAAAGAAGAGTAACCGGCTCAAAGGGTTTACGAAGGGTTGGTAGTGTTTGGATAACGAGAAGATAAGCCTTCGTCATCTCAATTGCACAAAAAACCAACACCGCAGAGACCCTAGACATAGTACCTTTTTACTGCATCTGCCTTCACAGCTGTTTCGGGATCATTTCCTTCGATATCTCCCAAATACAATGCTCCTCTCAGCAATATTTTTCGAATAATGTATGGACCCTTCCAATTAGGAGCGAATTTTCCTTTTGCTTCCTGGTGATGAGGGAGAATGCGTCTTAACACGAGTTGTCCCACTTCAAAATTCCTGGGATGTACCTTCTTGTTGTAAGCGCGGGCCATTCTTTGTTGGTACAACTGCCCGAATGTGCCCTGAGTACAGCACACTCTTTTGTTGTAATGTATGGACCTTTCCAACCTGCGAACCAATTTTTCTTCAATTGTTCCAATTCTTTGCTTTATTTCCTCAAGGTTACCTTCTTTGCATTTTGACTCTTAATTCGTGATTTTGAAAACTGACAGCATTTTGGGGTCTAGGCATGAAGTCCGCAAGCATGCCATGTTATTTAAAGCTGCATTATTAGAGCTAAAGAGAAGAAATGAAGGAGAAAAAATAGCAAAATCAGAAAGAATAAAGAAAAATAAACAATGAAATATTGATTTCATTTCTTGGAATTTTGATGATAACAGGGTTCACATTCGGGAATTTAGAGACAAGAAACTACAAGAAACATCCGAGTTACACCCTGGAATAACTCGGGATGCAGAAAAAGTAGAAGGATGGGTCTATCGGGACTCCCGCCTGATCGGGAATGGAGTAGCCATCCAGTTTTGAAGCTTGGCGCTTGGTCCCATGTATAACACCTCAGCGGTGCTGGTGCCTTCTCCCGGCTGGACCATGTGAGTTTTGTAGAGCATTTTCCTTATTGCCCCACATATTTCTTCAATTTCTTCAGCTGTGAAAACCTCATCGTCTTCCTCTTCACTATACTTAGGCTTGATAAAGGTATCATACAGATGTGGCACCGCATAATTGGTCCTTTTCATTTTTTGAAAGAACACTTCTGCTTCCTCAGCACTCACAGGCTTCTTAGGCGGGAAACGTTTTCTGGTGGCATTGTTTACCTCCTCTACATTTGAATATTTCTCAACAGGGGAATTTTCTAGCAGCTCTCCCAAGATCTCTTTACCCTTATACGTAACCACTATCTGATGATAATTCCATGGTACCGCAGCAGGGCTCGTCATGGGCTTCTGTGGTACGCGCCCAATAACTACTGGCTTACTCAGCCGAGGTGATTTGATTATCCCCCGCACCATATAGGCTTGCTTGGGTCCGTACATTTGTGTTCCTTTTTTCAAATCAGCTTTCTTTTGTGGTTCTGTCTTGGTGATTTTGCTCTTCTTTTCCCCTTTCTCTTGCTTCGGGGCCACCTTTGGCTTTTTTTCTGCATCAGTGATAGCAATTATAGCTTTCAGGGCCGGATCAAATTCTTTGTCTTCATAAATCATCCTGATTACCGGCCCGTTGTTGTGAGCGGGCAACGGGTTATTGGTCACATTCGGGGATTCTTCGTCCCTCAACACTATTTTTCCTTGTTCTATTAAATCTTCCACAGCTTTCTTCAATGTCCAGCAGTTGTCAGTACTATGCCCTTCAGCTCCTGAGTGATAGGCACGGCAGACACCCTGTTGATAGGATGGTGATTTCGGGTTCTGCCTGTTTTGGGGAATAGGTTGCAACAGATTCATCTGGACAAGCTTCGGGAATAGACTGGAGTAGGGCTCACCAATCGGTGTAAAATTTGGTCGTCTGAGTGGTTCCCAAGGACGAAAGTTATTTTGTGGTGGTCGGGGATTATAGTGGTTCTGGTGAGGAGGCTGGTTTCTTTGGAATGGAGGTTGATTTTTGTTAGTTTGTGGTTGCGGTCGGCCGAAAGGTTGAGCACTCATGACCGCGTAAGGTGGGGGAGCATAAGCCATATCAGTGTGCGGATAGTAGTGTTGAGGGGTTTTTTCAGAGAACACAGGTCTTGGAGCCCGGTATCGTCTTCCTCCCGATGCTGCCATAACTATTTCTTCTTTCTTTTTGCCTTTGGCCATCCCTCCAGACCCGCCTTGGATAGCTTGGGAGGTTGCTCTTATGGCCGACTGGCTCAAGATTCTGCCCGTTTTTAGCCCATTTTCTACCATTTCTCCTATTTTAATTGCCTCTGCGAAAGGCTTGCCCATGGCTGACATCATATTATGAAAGTAGTCTACTTCCTGGGCTTGAAGGAAACAGTGACCATCTCTACCTCATCCATTGGAGGCTTCACTCGTGACGCCTGCTCATGCCATTTAATTGCATATTCTCGAAAACTTTCTAAGGGTTTCTTCTTTAGATTCGCCAAGGAGTTCCTGTCTGGGGCAATTTCTATATTGTACTGAAATTATCGAACAAAGTCTCTGGCAAGATCGTCCCAAATATGCCAACGCGAGACGTCTTGATCCATATACCACTCTGAGGCAATGCTTATTAAGTTTTCCCCGAAATATGCCAACAACAATTCTTCTTTGCCACCGGCCCCCCGTAACTGATTGCAATACTTCTTCAAATGAGTAATGGGGTCATCGTGCCCGTCATACTTTTCAAATTTTTGTGTTTTAAACCGCGACGGCAAGTGTACATGTGGGAACATGCTCAGGTCTGTATAAGAGACACTCTTTTTCCCACTCAAGCCTTGCATATTTTTTAAGCTCTGTTCAAGACTTATCATTTTCTTTGCCATCTCATCCTGCTCGGGGGCTTTAGGGGTTTTATCTTGCCCCGGTGTAGGCTCGTATGGCGGTGGCTGAGAGTAAGTATATTGAGGATAATGAGGAGGGTCAGCTTAAAATACGGGATTTTGGAATGTGAAAACCGAGGGGTCGAAAGCATGCTTCGGTAGTGATGGTTGTGTTGTTGCAGAGCATGGTAGAGCCGTGAAGATGTTGGGAGCAGTTCCTGATGGGAACACCTGGGGGCAAACCTCAGAAGATGTTCCTAGGAAGTGAGCAGTTATATTAGGTTGCCCCATATGAGTATTTGGGTGGCTGATGGGGATAGTAGTAGCACCTCCAGATCTAGGTAACAACTCTGGAATCCCGGGATAGTGCTTAGAGGTTCCTTTACATTGTTCCAAGCGTCCCACATTTCCATCAAGCGTAGGCGCAATATCCGATTTTCTTCAGCTGTAATGGATTCATAGGCCGGGACCCCCGAGATAGGGCTGTCTTCAGTAATGAGAACTAGTGGCAGAGTCATTTCAGACGACATCTCTGTACTTCCCTTTGATCTGGTGAAATATCGATGTGAGGCCAGTTTACCACAAACCAACCACTGTTTCTAAAAAGCTCAGCTGGAAATGGCAGCAACAATGGTTAGTTTGAAATAAATAATAGATAGGTAACCGCACATCGGAGTGTGATGCACCTATACAGTTAAATGAATATCTACATGTTTGCTACGGTTGCATGTGTCATCCCGGCTCTCTTTTGTTCCCTTCGCTTTTCTTTCTCTTTTTGTTTTTCTATCATTTTCTTTTCCTTCTTCTCTCTTTATTTCATTTTCCACTTTTTTCTTTTCCTTTGGCCATGGTTTTTCACTTAATACCTTATTTTCTTCCTTTGTGTTTCTTTTTCTCTCTTGTTTTTCCTTTTATTTATTTCCCTCGTATTTCTCTTTTTCTCTTTTTCTTAGGATTACGGTCGAATCTTATGTAGATTGCGTACGTATCATGGCCCTGCATGAATCAAACCAAGTGTAGTTCTTGCAAATAAATGCGAAATAAGGAAACAATTTTTGGGAATTTTCAATTTTCATTAATAACAACTGCGATTACAAAAGCTACTAGACTATTTGATTTTTCTTTTCTAGAAAAAAGGAAATCACAAAAACAGACTCAAAAGCAAAAATACAGACTCGATTACTAAGAATACATCAAAGCTTCAAATCCTGGGGCCCGCGGGGCATCATTCGGCATTGCCGCGGGCCTGCGTGCAAGTCCCCTTTGTAACTTCTCTAAATCATTCATGACCTGGCGAACAAATATCATCACTGAGGCGAAGAAAGTGGTACGACCCATCCGCTCACCGTCCTGACACTTCATAACAATATAATTTGCAATGCTTCTGATCCGTTCCTTGATTCGTCCCTTTTCTTGGAGGAGTCGACTTATTTGTTGGGTAAGAGCCTCTAGCACCTGAGAGTCCTGGAAGTGAAGGTCTTGTAGCTTTTTTATTTCTTTTTCCATCTCAGTAATTAACCCATAGCAATGATCCCTCTCGGCCTGAAATTCTTTGTCCCTCCGGGCTGCTTTTTCTTCCAGGGTATTCATTTTTCTCTTCATGTTGGCAATGGTTCCCTCATAGTTTCTCTTCATTTGTTGCACAAATTGGGCTCTTTCTTTAGTCTTCTTGGCCCACTGTGCCCGAAGTCTTGCCATGTTCCCCTCAGATTTTTCTAATTCTTCCTGGCAGTCCAAGACTTGTTTCTTTAACCCTTTAATCAACCTTTCATCAGATAGACTTCTTTCTTGGTTCCTGACATCTATTTTCATTTGATGAATTTGGTCTTTGAGTGCTTCATTTTCCTGAGCTAACTTCTTTTTATCACCTTCATCGGCTACAGCCTGTACACTCTTTTCGAATTGTATATCTCGGACCTGTTGCTCCAACTTTCCTATTCTTGCTCGGTATTCCCTTTCCTTGGCTTGCCAATCCCATTGAACCTGGGCCCCGTCGGTAAATTGCTCTGCACGTGTGGCCTTTTAGCGGGTCTCTCAGGGATTTGAAACTTTTTGCCAAACCACGTCAAATATTTAGGATCTACCTCGCCACTAGCTTGGTGATGTACTATGGTCTTAGGCTCGAGGTATTTGCACTCATTCCGTATCTTTTGGATTTTGCCTTCAGGGAATACAGCCTTTGGGCCTAACTCAATGACTTGCCCACTCAGGTCTTCATCATTGTGCACTGTCTGGAATCTTCCAAGTTGTCGCAAAACTCGGTAAGGAGCATAAGGCTGTGTGCTTCGAATACCCATCAAAAGAATATAAGAGACCTCTGCTGATGTGTATACAGCTTCAGTATCAAGAAGCCATCCATAAGCACATTCAACTTTATCTGCGGTCAGGGATCTTAAGCTTGACGACCAGGCCTCAGTACCCTCAGGGAACTCAATACCTGTCACCCGGGATCCGAATTTTGCAATACAACTCAACCCGGTTAAACCATAGTTTATATACCCTGTGCGGTGATAGAGGTGTTCCTGTATCCACAATTGTAATAGTGAATTGCAACCTTGAAAGAATTTCACACCTTCCCGACATTTGGTCAAAGCTCGGTACATTTCAGCTACAATCGGGGGAACCACTGTGCTAGTAGGTTTTTTAACGGCAACATCCAGCATTCCTACCAAGCCGAGGTTTATGTGACCATCTTTTCTAGGACAAACCACCACTCCCAGAAAAGATACCATGAAGGCTAATCCCCGTCGGGCTTCCCATTTGTCTTTATTCCCGGCATGTGTCAAGCCGGTATTGGGTTCCTCGAAACCTTTTGGGTTACCATACCGGTGATATAAGAAGTGCAATGTACAACACCCCTCTGCTAGATACGGGTCTTGAATGTCCCGGCTGATGCTCAACAAATCCAAGAACCTATGAAGGGTTACCGGTCGTGGGGCCAATGGGTATCTACTTCTGAGGTTCCCGTTGAGACCCGTGTATCCCGCAATCTCTTCTAGTGTAGGTGTGAGTTCAAAATCTGAAAATCGGAATACATTACGAGTCGGGTCCGAAAATGGTATGAGTGCCTCAACGATATCCTTCCTCGGTTTGATGTCCAATACATCAACGAGGCCGCCCAAAATTTTGACCATAATATCTCTGCTTCCCATTCCCAAATCATGCCACCACATATGGAGTTTCAAGGGGATCTCGCTCAGGACTAAGAAGATTTCGATGTTACTTGAATTCATCCTGCACATTTATTTAAAGGGGATTTTAATGATTTATATTGAAAAATGGCTATTTTTGCAAACAAATTCTTTATCTGGCAAACAAGGACTTGATTTTGTAAATACGGCCTTTCAGCACTTCTGGGAGGAAGATTTTAAAGTTGTGCCCGCAAACCATTAAAAATGACTCAGGGTGGTTGTTCTTGCAAAAACGACCTTCCGACGTCCTTTTGAGGACATTCGGCTTATTTTAAACAAGAATGGCATCACCCGACTTATTTATGACAAAAATTAAAATTTTGGTATTTTTTGGGTATTTTTTGGCTATTTTTTGCAAAAGGGTGGTTGGACCCGATGAGGGTTGCCTACGTATCTCATATCCGGTGAGAATCAAACCAGCGTAGTTCGGGCAGATTTGCCAAAATCAAAACTATGTTGGACAACAATTTTCTTTCTATTTTTTCAAATATTTTTCTTTTTTTTTTTTTCAAAAATCCGGCAGCATTTCGGTACTATTTTGGCATTGGTTTTTCACAACAAAAGGTTATCCTCACTTAGTCCTAACACTGCTATTTTTCTCAATTTTCACTTATTTAGACAAGCCGATAAACATGCAAAGCCGAGCAAATAAATGCGCAAGTAGCACGTAAGGATGCATCAGGATGGTCAATTCATTTCAGGTCATCTGTCCTAGACGGACCCAACTCCTGTGTTGAGTCCCCTAAGTCAAATGCACATGATGCAAACAAGCGTCCTACTAGGGATCCGGCATGAGTTTTTGTTCTTCTAGGTTTAAACCCTAGGTTTATTGGTCTAGACCTGGCTTACCCCAGCGGACAACTCGAGTCGAGGGAGAGGTAGTGTACCGGGGATACAGAAGCTCCGCCGGCTTCGAACCTTATCCAAACCTCGTTCTAAATTGGGAAAGACTCTAAACAGAAGAGAAGCTACATGAAGTGCACCCTTCTCCATGATGTAGAAGACTCAGAGAGAGGAAGGGATTCGCGACAGTTTATATATACAATTTCAACAAATATCAAAGAGGTAAAGCATTTAGCACATTTAGCATGAAACATGTAGGAAAATCAGATAAAGCCAAATATAAAAATCATTCTAAGCTCGAATTCTTTGAACCCTGAACTGAAATTTTGGGTTCGTTTCCCAAGCACAGTCGCCAGAGCAGTCACACCTCCTTTTTACACACCTACCTCGAAGGATAATGTATAAGGGAGTTTTTCCAATTTAAGTGACATTATTCGAAATGGGATTATTTATTCAATTTTAGAGTCGTCACTTGGGATAGGATTGGCTTTTGGTATCCCAAGTCACCAATTTAACTTAAATCCCAAATCGAGGAAAATGTTCGACTTCCCAATTGGAGTTTGCGAACCAGAAATTCTGAATAAGGAATTTTGTTGACCCGAGGGAAGGTGTTAGGCAACCCCGGATCCCGTGGTTCTAGCACGGTCGCTTAAATCATTATAAATGGCTAAAATCTAGTTTTTATACATGTTCCAACCTACAGTGCAATTTTAGGAGTATTTACCACTTTTAGTTGATTTTTAAGAAAGGGAACGTCGTTTAACAATGTGTCTTTGGATCACGTCACATGAAATGCACCCGGATCCTCGACACATTCTTATTCAACGTTTTGATATTTGGATTTGGGTTGCATGAAATGCACCCGTATTTAGGAAGGTAAAATTATTAAAAAGCGCGCCTAAAGCGACTAACGTATTTTTATCTTTGCGGGAATCCGTGAAAATTTTCTAAATGGCACGTCCCGAATTCTAAATATTTTAATATAAGTATTTAAAGAGGACCCCACAATTTATGCATTTTTATTTGGCGGGGCTCACCTCAGTTTATTATTTAAAGGCCAACCTAAAGCAACTACGATTCTCTATTTAATTTGTCTCTAACGGGCCCTAATTAATTAGTGTTATAAGATTTGGGCCTCAAGTTCAAGTCCCGATTCAAACAAAAGGGATGAACCTCCTAATTTGAACCCGCTACTTAACTCGAAGGCCCAAATTTGTAGTGTTTTCTTTGTTTTTCTTTTATCAATTTTGGTCCAATTTTCAGTAACTACTTTAAGCTTCCAGCATTCTATTGGGCCTCAACAACCAGCCCAAGAGTTGTGAAAATCCAATCAATAAAATGACACTAACGAATTAATACGTCTGTATTTCGAAAATTAACAGCAAAAACCTAAGGTATCTACCATTTCACCCAAAGAGCACATCTATTCTAACATTAGTAATATCTAATATCAAGTCTAAACGAATTTACTCTTATATTATTCCAAATGACAGACTTTACTCTTGTATTTTATTACCAGTGTACTCCTGAGTCTGTTTGCTTGCAGTAATTGAGTGGCATTATCAAACAATAAGGGAAAAATGATGATATTTATTCTGAAACTAATGTCAATTATGCGTCCTATTTCAAATTTCAGACAGTGGCGCGTAAATAACCTATATCCAGTTCCTAACTCATTAGATGAACACAAGCTTCAGCGCACATTCAACAAAGATAGCAGATCCTGTTTATTAATTATATCTAGTTCCTAATTCATTATCACAAGCTTCAACACACACTTAAACAATAACAGATCATGTTTGTTACATAAAGCAGCGAACTCTAGAGGCACTCAAATTATATCAACATTACCTAGTTGCATTAAACTAAAACTGGAGCAATTTATACAGTTTAATTCAAACAGTCCAATATAGGTTGACAATCCTATAATCAACAGTCCAAAGTCTTTCCAGTTTAATTACAAAACAAGTTCAAACCGTCCTAATTAATACAAATAGTCCTAATTGACACTAATACATATTTGTTCAAATGAAATTTACAGCTACACATTAATACTAATAGTGAAACACAGATGCAGATTCATGTGGTGCAATGCTTCATCATTTGATTTCACAATTGTTCATGTACATTGAGTGAAACTTCATATCATTAGAGACAATAGTGTACCTGGAATTGAGCAAAGTAAAGGAAAGGAGTCAACAGCAGAAATAGACCAACAGCAGTTGAAATCAGGACAAATGAGTCAATTTCCAACTCAAAACAGGCCACAACAATCCCAAAATGAACACCAGAGGGAAAAACACTAATGAGAATAGCCAAAATCAGCTTGATATAACCCAAATACACTCGACAAACACCCTAGGAATGTCCAGAACACTTCAGCAACCAAATATTGAGCTAGACGATGTATATCAACAACTGAAAATCAAAATTAACCTAAGGTTTTCAATGGAACAGTATTTTTTGGGATTTTTGAAAGTTTTTTGTTATTTTTTTTTGGTTTTTCTGCAGAATTTAAGATCTAAAAGAAGGTTTCTAGAATCATAGGACTTCAGATTTGAACTTCTTTGGATTTTGAAATTCAAATTTGAGACTCAGATTTTCAGAAATGGATTTTGAGGGGGAAATTAGAAGCTAGAAAGTTTGGGGAATTTTCAGAGATGTAAAACTTGTAAATGAAGGCATTAAGCATGCCTTTTATAGGCAGGAAAGGGGCTGGAAGGTTCTAGAATTCTTCACTCATTTTCCCCCCTTTTTATTTTCAGAATTTACTTATTAGTCTTAATTTCTTGACCTGTTTCTCAAGTTACTGCATTAAAAATGCTGAAACTTACACTAAGGCCCTATTCTAGAAGAGTCTGGGGTGTTCCTAATATGTTACTACAGATTCCCCTATTTGATTATCCATATTACCCCTTTTACTTCTGAAAATTACTAACCTAGGTCAAAATTAACCCGTCCCTTTGACTAAACCATGGTCAATTAATAAACTCAACTATAACCAAAAATAATTCAAAAACTCTAAAATTGAAGATTAATCCTAGTTCATACTATTATTAAATTATCAATTAAACCCAAGTAATAATCAACCAAAGAAATGAAAAGAACCATTAACAAAACCTGAATTCTAAAAAAAACCTTGGATTCAAACTGAATTAACTAAGAACACTAAAAATATAAACAGGACAAAAATCAAATTCAACCAAACTAATCAATAAAAATAAAGATCAAGCACTGAACATGGCTTAACTAGTAGAAAGATCAATCATTACAAAAAACTGAACTAAAAGTCGAGTTATGCCTAACTAATAACAAAATTACAGAATAAATTCATGCTAATCATTATCAGTGAATTAAAATTCAAACAAACATGAAGAAAAACAAATAAGAATAGACAAAACAGACTACTGATTCTAGACAGAATGTCAAACAAAAAGAAAAACAAAACCTAGATTGATTAATCTTGAAGAAATAATGGTCATGGAAAAGAAACAAATGAAGAAGAACAAAGAAAATTCACCTATGAGGTCCTAGGGTTCTGCTGCTTCTTGGATTTGAAATTTGATGCCATACAAGACGATTCGGAAGAAGATAGCCAAGTATTTGAGAAGAGTGACATGAGGAGAGTGTGTGATGTAAGATTGGTGTCATTTGGTGGTGGCACCGCCGTGCACGGTGGTGGCGGCGCCTAGGGTTTCAAGGATTTGGGGGTTTTGACAGGGATTTGAAGGAAGTTGATGATGGATATAGAATGGGGAGGTGAAGGAGAGGGGATGGTGTGAATTTGAGCGTCATTGGACGCCGGCAGCCGCCGTGAGGCGATTTTCGGCGACGGCGTAAGGCGGAACCGGCGGGGAACGATGAGTATGAGGAAGAGGGGTCGGTCTCTAGGGTTAATACAATTTTCAGATAGTTTTATTAATTTCTTTGGATTGATGAGAGCCATTAGATGATGGGAGATGAACGGCCACGATTCCTTGACGCTAAAAAGGTATCGTTTCACGTTTAATAGGGCAGGCCGGGTCTGGGGTTATTGGGCTGGGTAAATAAGATGGGTTTGGGAAGGATTTGTTTGGGTTAAGACCAGCATTGGCCGAAACATTTTCCAGCCTTTGCTTTTCTATTTCACTTGCATTTATTTATTTTTCTTCTTTTGTATTTTATTTATTTATATTTTTTTTAATTTTTTGATTTTATTAAATGTAAGATCAAAAACTAAAAGACCCAAATTGAATCTCAAATTATATTAATTTCCAAAATTAACTAATTCCTAATTTAAGAGAAAATTTAAGACAAATCTTAAAAATTAAAAGTAGAAATGCAAAAGGATCATTTTTGTTATTTTCTTTATTTTGCGTACTATTTTATACTTTTTTTTTAATTATATCAATTAAAATGCACCCAAAAAATGCAAACAAGACACAAACTTATGCAGTTAATTCCTCAAAATTAAAAGAAAAATCCTAATTCTAATGAATTTTATAGGAGTAATTTAAGCGTGGCAAAAATCACGTGCTCACACCAGCCCTGCTCTCTTCGCAAATGCGAACGTTGTTCGCAATTGCGGCTACTGTGGATATCGCATTTGGGACAATGAACTTTGCATTTGCGAAGGTCCCCTGCCCGGCCCAGTCTTCACAATTGTGAAGCCTGCACACCTGCAATACACAAGCAGTTTTTTTCCTAAGTTCAAAACACTCTGCGGCCTATCCAAAACTCACCCGAGCCCTCGGGGCTCCAAACCAAACATGCACGCAAGTCCAAAAATATCATACGGACTTGCTCGTGCGATCAAATCATCAAATTAACATCAACAACTATGAATTTATCCCCAAAATCAATGAAATTCTCAAGAATACCTAAAGTTACTATTTTCACAACCGAGGGTCCTATTTATAGCAAATCAAGACCGATTCGTACCAAATTTCACATATTGGACTTAAATATTATTTTATATCTGTACCGAGATCCGGAACCAACATACATACCCGATACCATCATATTCAAACATTATTCAATTTCCAAAATTCTTATATTTTTCAATTAAACAATATTTTTCAAAAATTTATTTCTCGAGCTAGGGACCTCGGAATTCAATTTCGGGCATACGTCCAAGTCCCATATTTTTCTACGAACCTTCCAGAACTGTCAAATTATGGGTCTAGGTCCGTTTACCCAAAATATTGACCGAAGTCAACTTAAATTCAAATTTAAAGGTATAATTGGCATTTTTCTCAAATTTTCACATAAGGGCTTTCCGGATGCGCGCCCAGATGCGCACGTAAATCGAGGAGAAGGAAAATGAGGTCTTGAAGGCCTTGAAACCCCGAATTGGATTCTAAAATACGAGATGACCTTTTGGGTCATCACACTCGGACTCGGGTGCAGGCATCCGATACGAGCATGGATCCGAGTGTTGGATCCGAAAAAATCTAAATTTTAAGATTCGGGGGTGTAGATCTAGGTATGGATACGGGTACGAGGATCGGCTAAAAAATTTTAAAATTATAAAAAATAGAGCTATGAAGAGAAAAAGAAAGCCATTCAAGGCCTTCCACCAATTCTCCATCTATATTGATGCTACTGTCTACTAGAAGTCCGAACTCAAAACACGACCCCTTGAATTCTTGATTTTTCTGAAACACAAAGTAGCAAATATGAGACAAAAGTACTACAATATTAAAGGTATGTCATTTCCCATGTCTTAGATTTGTTTTAATTTTGAGGAATCAAATCTCAATTTCCCCCAATTTGTTGATGGACTTAGGTCAAAGTATCCGAAGTTAGTTGATCGAATTCGGGATGTGTCCCGCTCCCGTCCCATGTCGAGACGGGTGCGGCACCAAAATCGAAGAGTCCGTGCAACTTAGCCTATAGTTATCGTCCAATTATATTGCAATAGCATCTTGGTAATTGAAGAACTAGTCATAAGAAACAGCAGTTTATTTCAGATGGCGGATCTTATATATGTGTATAATTTACCGGTTCGTCCGAATTCAGTAGCTTTGGTTCGGACCTTATATATGTGTTAAAAAATTTACTTACAAAGTAAGTACAAGAAATAGATTTCAAACCTATAAAATCAAATGAGTTGTGGTTGAATAGCAAACTCGAATCCATCTATCTTCATAACTTGGATATTTTCGATGTTCTGAGTATCCCAGAATGATTAAAGACATGGAAAACCAGGCAACAAATGGAATACATTATTTTACTAGAACTTCCTATCGATCATAGAATGCTTCCTCAAAATATTAGAGTGATTCTAGAAATTTTTAGCTGAAAGACAGTAGTAGAGAGTATCTAAAGAGACCGTATGAGACATTATAGATGGGCGCTGAGCCTTGAAATAGAAAGATCCTATTTGGAGGGTTAATATGGCACGTGTTGGTCACACGCCATTTTTGCCTACTATGTATTTATCTATTTATCTATATTTATCTATAATTATAATAGGAGAGGCAAAGAAATATTATGATCACAGGTGGAAAAATATTAAATTGACACATGTAAATATTTTGGACAATTTTCCAACTTTGTTGGAGTTTCAAATATATTTAAAAAAATGTTAGGACACACTGCACATCATTATAAGAAACCAACTTCTCCATCCTCCCGCTCTCTTTCAAATCAGCAGTTTCATCCATCTTCTTAGTTTTCTCCATCTCTCTCTCTTTCCCCCTTTTACTCATCAACTCTCATTACCACGTAATTCAAACTCTTTATTGACAAAATCTATCTACGTATATAAGTAAATTCACTCTCTTCTGTTTTTTTTTTTTTGTGCGCAGAAGATGTAGCAGGTTCCTAATTATGCATTTAGTTGGGCGGACAACAATGATACATTTGTGGTTGGGGCTGTGGCAACCATTGTTGTCAAAGTTATCGAAAATTTTGATCCTAGCAAATTCAGGCACCTTTTCTTTGTTTTTTGAGATGCATCAGCGAAAAGGATATGAATGATCAAATTCCTAAACTAACTCCGAGGAATTGGATCAGCAATTAAGCATCTAGATGCTTTTTTGCTGCATTTATCAATCTGGTTTCAAATATTTTTCAGAAATAGAATAACTAAATGTACTCCGTCGTATGGTGGTTCTTCAATCATATTCATATTGAATGCATGTTCTTTAATTTTAAATCTTGAGTACAATCAACTTTGAATTTTGAGTATGGTCTTGGAAATTTTCCTTCTTTTCACTTCTTATATGTATAAAATTTGGCAAATTTTCAATTGCAGGTTGACTTTTCTTTGTTATCAAATGGGACATCAACAAAGCCTGCTAATCAAGATTATCTTTTAATTTCTGAGAATGACGAGAATGTGACGACCCGGCCCGTCGTCACGAGAGTTACCGCCCGTTTTTCCTTTATTTTGTTGCTTCATATTTCTATATCAGTAATAGAGTCTATCGGGTGTAATTGAAGAGGTTCTGGTTGAAAATAAGGCATATAGCCTCTTAGAAGGGAGTTTGTTTTAGAAAAGACAACCGGAAGTTGACTATGTAGTTAGAGGGATCGGATGTGAATTCTGGCGGTTCGGTTAGCTTCGGGAGGTGATTTATGACTTAGGGGAGTGATCGAAATTGAATTTGGAGGTCCGGTGTAGAAATAGGCTTGAATTGGCGAAGTTGGAATTTTGGCGGAATCCGGTTGATAGGTGAGATTTTGATCCGGGAGTCGGAATGGAATTCCAAGAATTCCATTCCGAGAATTGAAGTAGCTTAGTTAGGTGATTTTGGATGTGCCTGCAAATTTTCAGGTCATTCGGACATCGTTTGGTCGGGTTTTTTGCTTGCATGTTAGTTTCGGAAGTTTTAAGGAAAATTAGGCTTGAATCCGTGGTAATATGATAATTTTTGTGTTAAAGGACGTATTTTTATGATTGGAACAAGTTCGTATGATGTTTTAGAGTGGGTTGGTATTTTTGGTTGGGGTCCCGGGGGCCTCGGGATAGTTTCGGATGATGAATCGGGAGTTTGGATGCTTGGAAATGCAGCAGATGTTAAGGCTTCTGTTGTTTCCGCATCTGCGGTTGAAGAGCCGCTTAAGCAGTCCCGCAGATGGTGTTGAGTGATCGCAAAAGCGGCCCCTTGGTGGCCTGGGTTTTTCCGCAAAAGCGGACCTTCTTCCGCAGAAGCGGATTTGTGACCGCAGAAGCGGTCATGAGGAAATTGAATGAGACCGAAGAAGCGGTCCTTTTATCGCAAAGGCGGCTACCGCAGAAGTGGTATAAGACCGCAGAAGCGGTCTATTAGAATTTTAGTGGAACCGCAAAAGCGGTGAGGAATCCACAGAAGCGGTCCAGCAGAAGCGGTAGCGGGACCGCAGAAGCAAAAGCTGTCAGAGGGTTTAATGAAACAGTGGGTTCGATTTTCAGAAGTTAGAAATCATTTTGGGGTGCAAACTAAGGCGATTTTTGGGCGATTTTGAAGAGGCTTCGAAGGAGAATC
>MU668367.1:3813-18917 GCA_026770625.1 Nicotiana glauca
GCCCAAGCATTTTGCTAGTTTTGCTCACACAACTTCCAGAACCAGGCAACACTGAAATGTATTTAGCACAACTTTGTCCTGTAATCCTAGATCATCTACCAACCACAAAACGTATTATTTTACTTCAGAAGCTGACCTAGGATTTGAAAGTCGCAAGTATATTTTTGCATTCAGCCAAAATCTGCTTTATATATAGGGTTCTGTAACAAATATATTTCAGATATATACATCTTTGCAGAGTCCGGAACCAATATGTGGTTCTTTTGAACTCAAAGAACAAAAATGTGTGAAAAAAAATATAGTGACCTAAATATGTATAACGCCTTTTAAAAAGACACTATACGTTAATGGCTGTTTGGCCAGTTAAGTATAGCATCTTTTTAAAAGACGCTATATATATATATATATATATATATATATATATAACATTTTTCACTCAGACGGTATGTATATTATGTGAGCCCATAAATAATTCTTCTGAGCTTAACTGACATAACAATAATTCAACTAGGTATAACGTCTTAACTAAGACGCTATACCTCAAATAATTGAAACCCCAGACTGGTTTTTGCCTTTTTTAAGGACGTTAAGGATTTTTCTAAAATCCATTCAGAAATATTCTCAAGTCTTGTGAAATTGTTCTTTGTTAAGCTGTTTTGCATTTTGTCATAATGTCTGAAGAGTGAGGAATTAGGGTTTCATTATATTGCGGGGTGAGGTTGTGGTGGCGAATAACTCAGTAAGCTATAGTTTATCTCTACAATCTCATGTTAAGTTGCCACTTACAATGGAGTATGATACATTGGTATCGTTGTTTTGTAAAAAAATGAATGTGAGCAAACGTTCGATGAATCTTAAAATAACTGAAAGATATCCGTATTGTGTAATTTTGCAAGGGGTTGCTTGTTATGCTGAGTTTAACATCGAAGACGATAAAACTCTAAGAGATTTTGTGAGGACTAAGGATGAATACCGGAAATTTATTGTGATAAAACTGTTTGAAATATATGTCAAGGCTGAAAACGTTCGCAATAATGAGGTTGCGCAAAGTAGGGAAATCCCTCAATCATCGGGTGGTTATTTTGGAGTAATTCACTACAAGAAAGTATGAAATTTGCAAATCATTGGGTGGTTATTTTGGAGTAATTCACTACAAGAAAGTATGGAATTTGCAACAATGTTTTAGCAACAACTATATTTTTGTTGGCAAAAATCGACAAATAGCAACAACTTGATAAAGTTGTTACTATATCATAGAACTTTTAACCACAAAATTTTCTTGTTAGCACATATTCTTATATTGTTGCAGTATTCTATTGTTCAAATAATAAGTTTTAAATTAAAAAAATTAGCAACAACATTTTTGCAACAATCACAACGTTGTTGGCTTATTGTAATAAATGATAACAATTTGATAAAATTATTGCCATGTCATAGAAATTTTAGCCATGATTTTTTCCTTGTTACCAATATTTTATATACTTATTGCCATATTTTATGGATAATATAATAAATTTAAAATACAAATAGAATTGGCAACAATAAACTTATATCGTTGGCAATACAATTTATTTTTGCCAACAATATGGATGGGTTATGTCCTAAAACTTAGCTAATTATTTTTCAATTTCCGCCCAAATCGAACGCGACAAGATTTTTTCTTGCTAATTACTTCTTCCTAATTTCTAGCTCACTTTTTTGGTTGCCATTCTGGATAGGTTTTCAGTTGTTGCTAATTATTTTTCAATTTCTGCCAAAATCGAACGCGGCAAGATTTTCTCTTGCTAATTACTTCTTCCGAATTTCTAGCCCACTTTTTTAGTTGCCATTCTGGATAGGTTTTTAGTTGTTACCATATTTTATGTGAAAATATAGTAGTTTTAAAATATAATATATTAGCCTATTAACAGGATTTTGTCGTTCATGCTAAGTAGAACCCTTAAGTTTCTCAACAGGTTTGGTTCGTGGGCTAAAATATAGCTAAGTATTTTTAACTTTCCGCCAAAAGAAACACGGCAAACCTATTTTCAACGCAAACCAGTTTTTTTTTCTTCCAATTATCGTTCCCTTAATCCTTAGCCTATTTCAGTTACCAGGTTTTTTCCTTTATTGTTCTACAACTCTAAGCAACGAGTTCTGATATTCTTTGCTTCATTAGTTCTCGTCAACAAAATCTGGTGAGTCTTCTTATTATTATTCATCTCTAATATATTCCTTCACTTGTTTCATTGTTCGTTCAAGTTATATGCGGCTGCTCCAACTATGTTGTGATATAGATCTTTCTCTGACCTTTTTCTTATTATTTTTTGGTAAATTAATAGCAAATAATTGAGGGACAATCAATATTTTATATTTTTGTAGGTAATTATATGATATATAAAAGTTGGATACTTCTTAGGAATGGGGCATTACTAGTATACTTGAATGGCGTGGAACAATTTTTAAACTTTGCATTTTTAAATCCCAATGTTGGTATAAAAATTCAATGTGCGTTTACTAACTGTAACCATGTGCGTAGGAAAACATGAGAAGAAGTGAAAATAGATTTACTTAGGTGGGGTATAGATCCAACATATAATAGGTGGATTCATCATGGTGCGTCGGATTCATCTTCTGATGATGAAATAAATTCTAGTGCAAGTTCAGATTTAGGAAACGATGATGCTGCCACTTTCGAGATGTTTCATGATATGTATCGCGGTGTTCTTACAGATAATATAACTCATGAGTCTGATGAGACCACTAAGTCTAGATATAAAGAACCTAATGCAAAAGATAAGAGTTTTTATCGATTGTTAAAGGAAGCAGAGCAAAAGTTGTATCCAGATTATGAAAAGTTCTCGAAGCTCTCTTTTGTAATGCGTCTTTTTCAAATGAAGTGCTTGCATGGTTGGAGTAATACTTCATTAGATTCTTTGTTAAAATTATTAAGTGATGCTTTTTTCAAATGACATGTGCTCCCTAATTATTTATGAAGTTCAAAAGGTTATTAAAGATTTGGGTCTAGATTACGTGAAAATAGATGCGTGTGTTAATAATTGCATCTTATATAGAAAGGAATATGTGGATCTTGAGCAATGCCCTGAATATGGTGAGAAAATATGGATAGAACGGAAAGGATAAGATGGTGAGAGTGAAGTTGCTTCAAGTAAATTGAATAAGAGAAAGAAAGGAATTCCTAGAAAAATTCTTTGATACTTTCCTTTGATACCAAGATTACAACGATTATTTATGACTAAACGAACCGCAGAAGATATGAGGTGGCATAAAAATAAGCGAGTTGATGATGGAGTATTAAGGATTGAGTGTTGAAGCACCTTCTCTAAATAATAAGGAAGAAATAGACTATGAATCTGATCATGAAGACAGGGATGACTCAACAGATGAAGAATATTTTTCCGAGGATGAGCATGATGAAAAGGAGGATGATGATTGGCCGTGAGGATGAATGTGATTTTCACAACCTTTCCCAAATGGTTAAAATCTCCTTTCTGTTTCTACTTTTGTTTCTTTATTATGTTTGCTACTATATAAATTTATTTAATATTTAGAAAGTTTAGTTTCATGGGAAAGAACACAATCTTCAAACTTACAGCTGCAATTGAACACAATTCACAAATAAATGCACCAGGTAATGATGTTTAAAGAAAATTTTCTTGTTTACCGTAGGCGTTTTCGAGATGAATAGAAAGAAGTAGTTCAAAAGCAACAAGCCAGCGGTGTCCCCATGACAACATGAAATGGTGAACGAAGCAAAACTTTCTTAATATTGAATAAACTTATATCCAACATTCCTTTTAGTCACTATATTTGTTTATTTTTACTTAAATAGTTTGTTTGGGCATACACCTTAATCTATATTTATGTTGTTGCCTTGTTGGACAGATTATTTTCTGATTGACAATATATGCAATGTGCTTCCTCACTTCTACTTTCAACCAGTCTCCAATATAATTCTTTTAAATATGTCTTGCAGACTATTATGATGGAAGATGAGCATGTTTCTGATAGTGCTGAACCTGTCGGAGTAATTTCGAACCCACAACCACGTGAGTTGATTCATTTAGTTAAAACTAGCTTTGTGAAATCTCATGCTTCTATAACTTAATTGAAACAGCTTTCAAATTTGGCAATCAATTATAATAAAGAGTAGGATTTGATTATTTGACTTATTGATTTGTCTGTAATCACTTTGAGTGAAGTATGCTACTAATATATATTAAAATCATAAACTTTTTTAAACTAGTAAGATCTTTATTTGTGTTATGTTTAACAGATTCAACTTCCTGCTGCACTTTTCAATAATATTACAAATTTAAGTGGTTCAGATAAGGAAAGTCCTGCAAGTCCTATGGATGACATCATGGTTAGTAAACTCCACCTAATTCATGTAAAAGTAGATGTTTTGTTGCTCTTCTATTACTAATTCTATTTTTGTTATGCTTATGTTAAACATTATTCTATACACTAAGACAACAACCTTACTATTAGGAATTGGCATGTCAGATGAGATTCTCCTACTTAATTTGATATTATCGAGTCTAGATATTTTAAAATCAGACTGTTCATGCTCTCGAGGAGAAGCACCATTTTGATGTTTTCCTGTACATAGCAATGAAATAAAGTCCATAAGAGCATTTAGAACTTCTCAAACTAAGCTTATGTCAAGACAATAAAAACATGTAATAGCTAAATGATCAATCTTACCTTACTGAATGAAGAAAGAAGGAATATTAGCCATGCGGTGTAGAAAACTACCTTCTGGACTTGTCCTCATGTCACCAACTTCAACAAATAATTTGGCAGATTCAATGTAGTTCCAGTTGTGACATGTTCCGATAACTTGAGGATCCTTCGGCATATTATGTTCCCTTTTTCTGTAAGTAGAGTAACCTTACTTGTTTATGGCGTGAGTTTATGTTAGAACTAGATCATATATATGTTTAAGATCAGTAATATCACCAACTCAACAATTTGACTGACATTTAGAATAATCCGAATTAGGAAAATCAAACAAAGTTGGTCAGTTAATGTTGAAAGCCTGGATCAATTAATGATGCAAATATTTAGAATACCTGAATGATTAGCTTCCTAAATTTTTTGCAATCATAGAAATACTAGGCAGATAAACTGCTAAGATAAGCATAATCATGCCTATCAACCAAATCCTAAGAAGACTTTTATATCTATTAGGATTATTCTCATTTAATTCTAACAAGCTGTATATATTTGGCTTGCACACAGATATGAGGGCCTATACTTAGAGATAGAGCTGATTTCTATAACACTTCATTTTTGTGTTTCGAATAGTAATCTTTCAATTATTAGCAATATACATGTTAGTATACCTTTCAACTGTTCTTACAGTCATTTTAATTGAATGAGGTTTTGGGATTTTTGATATATTTTCTTATCAATTTTTATTCAGTTTGTTTGGAGTGGATACTTGATCAGATATCTTGGAGCTTATGTTATAATATTCTTATAGCTGAATATTTCTATCCTTATCATACTGTCTAATGTAAATAGACCTTTATGGTTCCCTCTATTTTAAATCAAAGTCTAATTATATTTACTTTTTTTGTAGGATGATAAAGCGTAAACCCACACTGCTGGCAATCTGGTTCATGTATGCACACATTAGAAGATTTGTCTTGTGGGTTCTATTGGATTAGAATTTGATGACCTTGAACATATGATGTTTTTATTCTTCTATAATTAAGTAAAAACTTTTAGAAGTAGTTAGCTTTTAGAAGGGTGTAAATATCTAGCGCAACAACCTTATGTATTGACCTTTTGCATATATATTAAATTTAGTAATTTATATACATTCGTTAAAATTGTAAAAGCACATAGGAATTATGTATGTACCAACAATTCATAAGTTGTTGCTAAAAAAAATTCACGAAGCTCATATGCAACAACTAATGTTGTTGGCAGAAAATAATTTATTGCCACAATAATGCTTGTTGCTAAAATTCTTAAAAACAGATTAACTAGTATTCTCGCCATAATTTTTTTGCAACAACTTATATTGTTGGAAAAAAGATTGATTTGTCGCAATAATTTTTGTTGTTATTAAATAATTTTCTAGGTCACAATTATATGACTTTATAACAACAAAATATAATTTATTGCATCAATTTAGTTTTTGGCAACAACAACGCTTCTTGTTGCATAGATTTTTCGCATCGGAGTTTGCTCCAACAACGTGCAACAACTTACTTGTTATTGCAAAAAGTATTTTTTGCAACGACAACAACATATTGCAACAAAAAATATTGTTACAAATTCTGTACTTTCTTGTAGTGATTTTAGCCAAACAGGTTCCTTCACAGATGGAACAGATTCTTGGAACCTCTTCCTCAACCTAACCAACCCCTCAGATGCACTTGCTTCACTAGACCCACTACCCCTGCCTCATTCCAACTTTCTTCCTCTCCAGCAGATTCCTCACTCCACAATATCATAGCTCATTTTCTTTAGTCAAACCAACAGGAGTGGGTGAATGTTCAACCACTCCTTCTTTTCTCTTCCCCCTCACAACACCTTGAGCACCCTCACTTGCATTTTCTTTTTATCTTTACCGCCAACTTTTCCAGATTAAGTGGTTTCAACCCCAGCCACAGTTCCAACCAAAATAAATCTATTTTCCAAATTCTCAGCAACTTCAAAAATTATATCAGATGCAATTTTAGAACTAGAAGTTACATGCTTTGTTTCAGATAAAACGGTTTCTTCCCCCTCAGTTGTAGACTTAAATGATTCTTCAGATATCTGGGGTTCTTTTGCCTGACTTGCTTTTAACTGCTCATTAGTTTTCTTGATTTCTTATCCTCCAGCGATTACCTCGCGAGCAATCATCTTGAACCTTCCTTTATTAGAAGTGGGTGTGGTTGAAGATGTGATATATGGTGTGGGTGTATTTTTCGTGGGTGGTGATGAGGGATTCTCAGAAGGGGTCACCATTGTTGTGTTTGAGTAGATGAGAGAAGATATGGAGAGTTTGATTGGGTAGCGATATATTTTTCAGAAACTCAGAAGTCTAATTAAACTGGGAGTCAGTTTGAAAAAACATTGATGACATTCCCTAGAATCTAGGCACTTATTGCGTTGGGGACTCTCATTGGGTGAAACTGCTTCTTTTTGTAATGGATAATCTCAATAGAGGTTAGGATTAGATGGGACTCTCCATTTAATCATGATTCAAATATAATTATTTTAAAATATGCGGAGTAGAGAGTACATACCATGTAATCTTGGTGAACTAGGTTCTTCACTAAGAATTCTCTCACGTAAGTCTGAATTTTCCAAGAAAATAAAGTTAATATCACTAGACATTAATGAGACAATTTAACACATGGCACAAGAGTATACTAGTAAAAGTATAAGGCTGAGCAAAATCTAATCTAATTATGTACAAAATTCACAGATTGTCTAACCAATTTTTGAGTTAGAACTGGCTTATTTTAGGTGATCTTAATCATCCCTAAATCTAACATGTTCCTTTCAAAGTTATCTCTACTTAGGGCTTTTGTGAATATGTCAGCTATTTATTTGTCATAAGCACAAAATTCCAATGTGATCAAACCTTTTTTACATTTATCCCTCAAATAATGATGCCTAACATCTATGTGCTTAGTTCTTTTGTGATGAACCAGGTTCTTGGCCATACTAATTGCAATGGTGTTACAACAAAAGATGAGGATACAACCTACATCAATTCCAAAAACACTAGTTGTTGTTTGATCGATAAAAATTGAGCACAATATGAAGCACCAACAACATACTCAGCTTTAACAGTAGACAATGCCATATAATTTTGCTTTTAGGCAGCCCAAGATACAAGACATGAGCCAAGAAAGTGTGTCATACCCGATGTGCTCTTTCTATCCATAATAAAGCAGCATATCCTAATAAGTTAAAATTACTACCTTTTGGATACCATAGACAAAGGTCAGTGGTGCCTTTTAGGTATCTCAAGATCCTCTTGACAACACTCAAGTGAGATTCATTTGTGGTTGTTGCAATAGGAGTGTCGATTTCTTTGGAATCCTCCATTTTAAACCTTTTAAGCAACTCTTTCACATGCTTCTGTTAATGGATCATAGTTCCCTTCAAATTTTGTATTATTTATAAGCCTAAAAGAAAATTAAGCTCACCCATCATACTCACTTTAAATTCACTCCCCATTAGTTTAGAAAATTCTTTACTTAGCTTACCAGTAGTTGCTTCAAAGATTATACCGTCAACATATATCTAAACTACCAAGAGATCTTTACCTTTTTATTTCAAGAATAAAGTATTATCAATTTTAGCTCTTTTGTAGCCATGCGCAAGAAAGAACTTTAACAATCTTTCATACTATGATCTCGGAGTCTGCTTGAGCCCATAAAGTGACTTATCTAGCTTGTACACGTGATCATGACATTCCTTTTTTCAAAGCCCAGAGGTTGCTTGAAAAACACTTCTTCATTTGAGTTTCTTACCAGCCCAGTTGCTTCATCATCATATTCCTGCCTCTAAAAAAGAATGTTAGTTTTATCACAAACCACATGTACACTTTATTCTATACACATACTTCTTTTGTTATAACTCTTATAAGCTTTACTATGTGAAGAATACTCCCTCATCACTTCTGGGATCAAACTTACCTAGGGAATCTTTACCATTATTATGCACAAATCACTTGCATCCAAATGTCCTAAGGTGAGATATATTTGGTTTTTTTCTTTTTAATTAACTCATATGGAGTCTTCTCAACAAGATGTCTAGTCATGCACCTATTTATGATGTAGCAAGTAATATTCACAGCTTCTGCTCAGAAGCTACAAGGCAGTTTACTAGAAAAAAGCATAGTCCTAGCCATTTCTTATAATGTCCTATTCTTTCTTTCAACTACTCCATTTTGTTGTGGAGTCCTAGGAGAAAAAAATTTATGATTTATGCCATGCTCATCACAAAATTCAGCATTCTCAAATTCAGTACCATGATCAAACCTAATTGATACAAGTTGATTACTTAATTGTTTATGAGTTTTTCTAACAAAAGAAGTGAACATGTAAAATGCTTCATATTTAGATGTTAAAAAAATGTCCAAGTAAACCTAGAGTAATCATCAACAAGCATCATAACATATCTCTTACCACCTCTGTTCAATGTTCTTATTGGTCCACAAAGATCCATATAGACCAGTTCCATCGTCCTGGTAGTGCTTACCTTTTGCTTGCTTTTGTAAGAGGATCTTACCTGCTTCCTCCTTGAACAAGCCTCACAAACTTTATCTTTCTTTAACTTAATATTAGGTAGCCCTATCACTAAGTCTTTGGAGACTAGTTTGTTGAGTTGTCTTAGCCTGGCATGTCCAAGTCCTTTGTTGCCAAATGAGGGGATCATTATCCGATACACTTAAACAAGTGAATTCATTATCTAAAAGTGTGGAGAGATCCACAACATATATGTTGTTCACTCTTTTTCCCTACAAAACTATCTTGGTAGTGGAAAGATTAATCACAAAGTAGTTCGTAGAGGTGAATGCTACCATGTTACCTCTATCATAAAATTGTGATAAACTTATTAGATTGTACTTCAGTCCATCTATCAAGTAGACATTCTCAATAGAGTGAGAATAAATATTACCTACCTTTCCAACCCTAATGATCTCACATTTCTTTCCATTTCCAAAGGAGACATTACCTCCTTTAAGGTCCTCAAGTGAAAGGAACTAGTTCTTTCTACCTGTCATATGCTTTGAACAGCCACTATCCATGTACCATATTTGGCTGATCCCCTTCACTTGGACTTACAAAAGGAAATTAGGTATTAGTCTTAGGAACCCAAATTAGTTTGGGTCCCTTTCTATAGGAAAATGGATGGATCAAATTCTTTTTAGCCCAACTTAGCAGCCTATTTTTTCCGTGAACAAACTCTTTGTTCTGTTGACTTGCCTTTTCTTTTGCAGTGCATTTGCTTTTATAGTGACCAGTGTTATCAGAGTGTGTGAAAATTTTATTATTAGGAAGTGCGAGGTACTTGCTTTTGGGATCCTACTTAGGTACAGAGTTCCCATAGTCAAGTCCTCTTCTGTTGCTACTATGGTGTTCTTGTAGCCATGAAAGTGCATCAGAAGATCTATTCCATTTACAAGTTTTGTCTAGCTCATGCTTGACCTTGATTATGTCTTCCTTTAGGATTCTTACCTATTTATCTCTCTTATACAACTCATCTTTCATTTTTCCTACATTTTCTACTAAAGTGAGTTGTGTGCGACCAACTGTATTTTTGCCTGTTCCTAATTTCAATTTTAAATGTCCGGAGCCAAGTTCTAGGACAATTGTGTCGAGTACATGAACCTAGTTCTTTAACACAGTATTTTCACTTTCAGTTTCACTAGCCCTAAGTTTCAGGTTTTTGTACTTAGCTTTCAAACTCATACATTCTTTTGACAGCTATTTTTTTCATTATTAACATCCTAAGATTCATCAATTAGCTTTAATAGCAACTCAGTTAACCTTTCTTTAGATAAAAGTTTAATCTTTTCTTTGAGATGAAAGACACTTACCTTGGTTTCTTCATCAGATTCTCCAACGGCCATAAGTGCTCGTTCATCATCATCATCTGAGCTTTCATTTGAGCTTTCTCCCCAACCAACAACAATACCTTGGTTGATCCTTTTTTGCTGATTTTCATGGGTTGAACATGTTCTTTCTTCGTGTTCCTTCATTCAGCTCTTTCCTATTTCCATTTAATTTCCCACAAAGGACGGTTTTTGATTTGGTGATCAGTCTTTCCACACTTATAACAACCATCATTGGTTTGCTTCTTATGATATTTTGCCTTGCTGTAGCTTCCACTTCTTGAAGAACCCTTTTCTCTCCTCAGGCACTTCTTGACGTCTTTGGTGATCATAGTCATTTCATCATCTTCCTAGATCAGAACCTTCAGTGATTCTGAGAACCAAGCTCCTTTCCTTCTTAGGTACATCCATCTTCATGGTTTGTGTCCTAAGTTCATAGGTAGTAAGATTTACAATCAATTAATCTTATGGGAGAGTGGAAATATTCTTTGATGGCAGTGGTCTTGCTCTCCGAAGTGATAGGCAATACCCTAATAGGTATCTTCTCAACTCTTTCTTCTTCAAGAATATTCCTTCCAAGAGATTTTAGCTTATTTGTCAGTGTAGTGAATCTTGTGTTACATCTCTTGAATGGTTTGTCCATCCTTCATAGCAAATTTCTCATACTGAAAGTGTAATAGAGTTCCTCTATATCTCTTCCATTGAGTTGTTCCTTCCTTGGTCACTTGCAGTATGTCCCAAATCTGCTAGGCAGTGGGACAACCTTGGATTCTGCTGTACTCATCTGGATCAAGTCCACAAACAAGCCCTTTCTTGGATTTAGCATTCTTCTCCCACTTCTTCAATTCCCCAGCAGTGCAATCCGCTCTTATCTTTGGCACATCTACTCCTTCAATATTTTTTTCAAGGAAGCCAATGGACCATCAATGACAATGTCCCATAGCTCATAGTACTCTCTTTTAATGTGATCTCTCATTCTGTTCTTCCACCAAGAGTAGTACTGGCCATTAAAGACTGGTGGCCTAGCAGTGGATTGTCCTTCCCAATTTCTAGGTGGTGCACTCATCTTGATCTTCTTCTAAGGTATTATCCTCTTTAAGGATAGCCCGCTCTGATACCAATTGATATCTTATAATTCAATATTGAGGGGGGTAATTTGCATGGTGCCCAATTTTTTGCGTGCACAGATTATAGAAGGACACGACTCTTCTATGTGTTTCTTACATTACTGTTGTGGAATAATAAATGAAGAAAGTAAATAATACACGTATTCTCACATGGAAAACACCCGTCTTAAAAGGTAAAAAAACCACGACCTACTACCCAGTAGGATATTTTTCCAACACTTCAATAAATCACTAAGCCAAATAGTATTTACAAAACTCTTAGTGAACCTAAGGATTACCTCTAACCCTTTGTGGAAACCATCCTCTAGTTGTTGCAACAACTTCAAGTTAACTCTAACTTGAATACTACACTTCAAAGTACCTAGTATAATTGCTTCTAGATAAAGTTAAAAGGTATAACTCAAAAGCCTTACTATAATGAAACTAGAATAAAAGACAAACACTTGAAACTGGTTCTTCTATCTGGTCCATGTAGCTTTAGGTTCGCACACTTGAATCACATAGAAATTGCTTGCAAAATGCCTTGCAATTTTTCTCTCAATTCCTTCTTAACAACTTCAACATTTGTGCATTCGTGTAAAATGAGAACATCCTGAAATATATAGAGTTAGTAGAATAGGAAATAACTAGAGTTCTAATTCTATACTTTTCCTTGGTGGAAGAGTTTTAGTGATCCTCAACTTCTAACTCTTCCCTTATCTAGGATAGAGTCATCTTCGAGTAGGGAGTCATTTATCTTCGAGTAAGGAGTCATTCTCCTTATCACTTATACAATATTTTCATTCAGGGGATATCAGATATAATCACTTAAGCTTATCTTGCGCATGTGCATGCCTTGTGATCGAATCTTCATATCTTTGTGTACACTATGTATGGACCTGGTTCATGCTTGAGTTACTTTGTCAATCATCAAAGCAAACTTCACTTAGGCCAACACTGCAGTTGCAGCATTTGCTACAGGTTCAGCCTCTTATCCTTTGCTTATTAGCCGAAGAATCTTATTATAGTGCTCCTGAGTAAAGAAATGAGCTGGTAAAGCAGGTGGAATCAAGGAAAAGTGATTGTGTGACGTCGTAATTTGATCTCCATCACTTGTAACACTATTTGCATGAGTATTGGAAGGACCTCCTCTCTTTCTATTTTTGAAATCTTAAGGATAACCATGGAGTTTGTAACAGTTGTCTTTGGTATGCCCTTTATCTTTACAGTATTCACAATAAATCCCAGATTTTCCAAATGAATTCCTAGGCTTAAAACCTCTTGTAGTAATTTGTATTGAATCCTCTATTGTTGTTGTAACCTTCATTATAGTTACTATTGAATGACTTATTGCTCATCATTCCTGCAGCTTTATTATAATCAATTAAGGAAGAAGCACTTTTCCCATGTATTCTTTGACTCTCCAAATTGATAATCATGGCATAGGACTAATTTGTGTTAGGCAGTAGCCTAGTCATTAGAATCTGATTCTTAGCATTCTCATAGGACTCGTTCAAACCAGTAAAAATTGATATAATTTCTGTAGCTGGTAATGTTCAGTACGCCTCTTAGATTCAGGACATCCACGGGTAGGTGGAGGATCTAGAGTTTCATACTCATCCCACAACTCTCTAAGTCTAAAGAAGTTTACAGAAATAGAGGAGATTTCCTGAGTTAAGGTAGCAATCTCTTTATGCAGATAACAGGACCTAGAAGCATTGACCTTATCAAACCTTTCTCTAAGATCCTCCCACACTTTGTGTATATTGGATGAATAGATCACTGTAACAATTAGACAAGGTGATACTGTATCCATTATCCAAGCTAAAAAAATAGCATATACATCTGTCCCACAACTCATGTAAGCTAGAATCATACATCTCCCTACGACTTGTACCCAACATAAAACGTACCTATTTTTACCATACAATACAATTTTCATTGAACGGATACAAATTGAATAGTTCTCAGAACCCTGAAGCTGAACGGAAATGAGTACCGAACCTTGAGTGTCAGACGGGTGGATGTAGAGAGGGTGATTATGATCAATTCGATCAGTAGACTGAGGAATCGAGTGAGTATCAACTATCTCTTAATTAATCGGCATTTTTGCATCTAGAATTTTTCTTCAAACTACTCTAATTGAAGGATGTATACTTAGAGGAATCAGTAAAATCAACAATTGAGGCGAGATCTCAAAACCCTATCTTGCTGAAAGTAGTTTGAATTGAGAAATTGGCTCAGAAATTGACTCGAACTCTTTCTTAATAAATGATTTCCATCACAAATGAGCTAAAGGAGACCGACAACTAAAGCTTGTATACCATGTTAAGGAGCTTCAACTATAGAGGAAGAAGAATCTAGATGAAGAGAGAGAGAGAGAGAGAGAGCAAGCGCATTTATGTGTATTAGGAAAAATAAACTGAAAAATAATAATCTCTCTTACACAACTACTAACATATCTATTGTATATATACTACAACTAACCACTAACTAACTGTATTAACATAAATAGTTGGAACCCACTTCTCTTAACAATATCTAATATTTTTTATAAATTTAATTAATTTTTATATAAATAAATTATACTCTACATCGGAAGTTATTGATTGAGTTAAACTCATCACATAAACACCACATCTGCCACTGCTTGTTAGTTGAAATGAAGTTGGGTTTCCCTCAGCCTATTCAATACTTTTTAGCTCAACCCAACCGATATTAAAAAAAAGGTGTGTTTTCCAGACTAGCTAGAAAATGGTGTGTTAATTATAGGATAGAAATTGCTTTCTCTTTTAACTGGAAGTTGAGCATACTTGAACATTAAATAATGGAGATTAGAGACTCAACGCCCATTTAAAGTACTTCTGCCAACTATCATGCAAAAATGACACATACAAATATATGCTTAGAATATAGAGTAAATTCTTCCTATAAGTCCTAACTCTAATATCTCCCATCAACTTTCGAATAGGAAAAGAGAATCCTTTTTTGTTTGGAGGAAAAAATGTTAAGAATTATATCAATACGATTAATTTTTTTCCTTCAAAGAGAAAATCTTTATAAAAAGAACATTATTATAGTAATATTTATTCATGGTGTTTTACTTAGTGGAATAAAAAATTTTATTTTGACCAAAATATATTTATTCATGGTAAAATTCCAACACCATTCTAATTCTTACTTTCACATAGGGGTAGCAATTGGGCGGGTTGGGCTGAATTTGGGCAGGTCAAGATGGGATAAGTCAATAAATGGGTCATTGCCCAACCCAGCCCAAAGTGTACTTGGGTTATGATGGGCTAAACAATGGGTCGTAACCCAACTCGCCCAACTTGACCTATATTTTAGAACAATGCTCATCTTGCATAAAAAAAACTTTTAATCTTAAAATGTGTAAGTTGAAACTTTTTTTGCGGGGTGGG